>JADBJO010012725.1:0-47500 GCA_016801955.1 Conus betulinus | reverse complement strand
TAAGATTATGCTACGGATTTCCATTCCGGTCTGAGACTGCATGACAGGGATGTACTCTACGCTTCCTTTCATAATATGTCCCGGCGTCAACCAGGCCTGAGAGATACAAACACCTGCAGTGTTGGTCAGGAAATTTGAGCAAACACTCTCAGCGACGCATCCATTAAGTGGATGAAACTCGACTGTGTGGTCCCAGTCTTCCCAACTGAGCCGCCGCAGCAAACGCAACTGTGGGTAGGAGCCGGTCGAAGCAGAAAAACCCCACATGACTGACTCTGATGGGAATCCAAACTCACGACCTCCCAGACGGGAGTCCGCGACGCTAACCTCTTCGCCAGGGCGGCTGATGCGTTGAGAGAGTCTGTCTTCGCGACATCAGTTTGGTCTGTCAAACGGAGAAGTAGTTTCTCTCCGTTAGGACTAATTTGGAATGGTTTTTGACCTCCAGACGCACCCAGAGGGGAAGTTCCCTACTGCACTTTTATCCTCTTAAAAAACACCCGTACATGCATGCACGCTCGGACGCGCCCATGTGCGCATACACACACACACACACACACACACACACACACACACACACACACACACATAACACACACACACATTATAAGTACATAACCTACTGCGGCAGATTCAGCTGCTGACTTGCTCAGTGTTCCCGTTCTATTATTCTATCAGGAATGTCACATACAGTTGAAGGACTCATAACAAACGAACAGAGAGGATGGACAGGAAGATTCATTTATTTCCAACCCGGGAACTTTGTTGTAAAGGAGGACGTTAATTATGCGATTTTGAAGTGAAGAGCAAAGGTGGACCTCTTCGTCCTCGAAATATGCCCATGTTAAGGGGGCAAGGGAGGGGAGGGGAAGGGGATGGATGATGAGAGGGCAGAAAATGGAATGCGGTGGGGATGAGAGGAGGAAGGGAGAGGGGAGCAGAGGGTCCAGTTTTTCTCACGATGACGGGTATCTAACATCATTTGTTTTGTTTTTAATCAGATTTTTTCTGGATGCGCTGGTCGCGGTGTTTTGAAACGTTTTACTTTTAGACAGTGGGACTGTGAGGAAGCGGGGATGGGGAGAAGGAAGAGTAAGAGATGTTTTGAAGCGGTTTGTTTGCTTTTCCCTTGGAGCGACAGAATGATGGACTTAGCAGGTCGTGTCTCACGGGTGCTGGATAAGAGCAGGCACCCACTGTGGACCACTGAAGTGACTCCGCAGCCGTGCCGTGGCTTCTCCGGCGGGTTGCCTTACGACGACCCGACTGCCAAGACTGGGCCTGCGACACGACAAATCTGTGATAAGCTGTGAAAGCGGGAGCCGGAATGGACGGCCTGGGAATAGTGGCATTGAGGGGCCACTGAAGAAAAGGTAGCCAAAAAATGAAAATCAGTCATGCAGCTAAGAAGGTACCGACAGTTCGAATGCTCGACATGTTAGTCACAGTCCTGCAATGCTAACAGCAGTGCGGCACGGTTCCTCCGTAGTTGTGCATGGAGTTAATTTGCTCGATCAGTATCAAATATACGCGTAGGTTCTGTATTGTTTTACCAAACACCGCAGTTTGCCCTGTTAATGTTAAAGAACGTCTTCAGCCATGTCCAGATCGCCATAGTAGCTTCTGTTCCATCAGTCGCGTAGTTTGTGTGACCATGTCCAATGTGAAAAGCCTGCGACAGTCTTGGGGTCAGTATTAACTCATGTTGTAAATTTCTTCCGGTGGTGTTGCTGTGTGCACGAGTCAGCTGAGGGGATTTGGGCAGGCTTGAAAACTTACTTTATCTCGTGTGTGTGTGTGTGTGTGTGTGTGTGTGTGTGTGTGTGTGTGGTGTGTGTGTGTGTGTGTGTGTGATTGTTTTCTTTGTTTTGTAAAGTGTCCCTTTTGCCTGCGTTTGTCCTGAGTGAATGGGTTCTGCAAGCAATCATTCGTTCGTAATCACATGTATGTGACTGTTCCACCACGGAAGCAAAAAACGGTTCCCCTCCGTAAGCCCCGACAATGTTGCTTTCTGTCCAGTTCGGTTTCAGTTTCTGTCAATACATGTAGTTGCAAATGCGATCAGACCGCTTGAAAATCAAGACCATATGAACCAAGAAATGAACGTTTTTCTTGACATTACAACGTTGTGTCAAGGTAAGAGTTGGGGTCATTCTGAAGTTGAGAGAGTCTTGTCGTTTTCTCTCCAAAGTTGACGTCTTTAATGCATCAACAACACGTTGTCGATTGGAAAAAAAAAAAAAACAGAAGATAGGAGAACCGTCATAACTGTCCCCCATGTATGAAATATTGACCCACACACGCATTTGGTGGCTGCAGTCACTACAAAGGTTCGAGATTCTTCTTCCAGCCTGACGGTGCCCACTGAAGGTAAACACCACACCATAACTTATTCGCCAAGGCCATAAATAATGCTTCGAGTGTATATAGACAAACTATAAACTGGATAGCTTTCAGAATGTGTGTGTGTGTGTGTGTGTGTGTGTGTGTGTGTGTGTGGTGTGTGTGTGGTGTGTGTGTGTGTGTGTGTGTGTGAGAGAGAGAGAGAGAGAGAGATGAGAGAGAGAGACGGAGTGTGTGTGTGTGTGTGTGTGTGTGTGTGGTGTGTGTGTGTGTGTGAAAGACAAAGATAGAAAGTTAATTCCCTTCTTTTTCACTTGCACATCAAGATGCACGGTAGCCTCGTGGTGTAGATAGATTACGAACACAGAGTTTAAGGTGTAAAAAAGTAGGACCATGTGGGAAAGTCCAGCTTGTGCAGAAAGATAGGTTCAAGGGTGAATTCTGCAGGCTGAAATATGAGGTCATGTATGGTGTATGTGTGCTTCTAGTTTGTGAAATATCATTGGTAGGTATCCTTAAACCAAATATAATGATCAGGGGAGAAGGTTGCTCAGTGTGAGCCATATCACGTTTAACTGCATGTTAGTTTAAGAGCATTCTATATCTAAAAACACTTGCATGGATTGCATAGTGTTCTGGAGCACACTGCACACTCGCATTTAAGGGCGTGTGGCCTGAAAAAGACGTGTCGTTGCCTGCCCGACTTCCCGCCATGAGGACTGTCACGGGGCCCTACCAAAGCTATGGCAACCGAAAACCACCACCACGACCACCACCACCACCACCACCATCACCACCCCTTCTCCCACCTACCTCCCTTTGCGGAGGGAAGTCCCGTTGCCAGGGGTGACCGTCCCCAAGCGAGGAAATCGATGGGTGTTGGCAGGTGATAGTACCGGAGTTGGCCATACTGCAGACAACAACGGGGGAACGGACAGTTTCGCTTTGTCTCTTCCGTTTTGAAATCATTTTCTTTTGATATGTAATGTAGATCTCTCTCTCTCTCTCTCTCCGTTCTCCATCTCTCTTCTCTCTCTCTCCTCTCTCCTCTCTCTCTCTCGCTCTCTCTCTCTCCTCTCTGTGTTGTGTGTGTGTGTGTGTGTGTGTGTGTGTGTGTGTATCTGTGACTGGAAGGGTGGGGAAGACATGAAAAAGAGAGGCAGGACAGAGAGAAAGAGAGACAGAGAGAGATAGATTTTTCATGTTAAGAGCATACTTGGTTCCGTAGTTTCAAACCAGAGCCAGGAAAAAAAAATCGGTCTTTACTTAAAAAACACGTGCTCGTGTACCCCTCCCTCCCCAACCACCCCAGAAACAGGCACACACACATAACCACACGCGCGCGCGCGCACGGACGCACGCACGCACACACACACGCACACACACAACACATACACACACACACCCAGCACGCACGCACGCACGCACGCGCGCGCGCGCGCGCGCCGCGCGCACACACACACACACACACACACACACACCACACACACAAAGCATATGTACACACACGCATTCACAGAGAGAGAGAGAGAGAGAGAGAGGAGAGAGAGAGATTTTGTTTAAAGAGGGTGGTGGGATAAGCATAAACAATGCTTTTTTTACATCCAGCCCTCTGGGTAGACACACACACACACACACACACACACACACACACACACACACACACACACACACACATGCAAACTGCAAAACAATTGCGCACAATATAAATGCATACCATACGTAAAACAAATGAGGAGAAAAGACGGAGAAAGGAGAAAAAAATAAGCCGAAAACGGGGGAGAGAAAACAGGGGAAATGTAAACAACCCGTCGTCACAACATGCATTGCCTCAAGCCTCCAGAACCATATGGCCTTCCCTATCCCACACATTCATCTTGCCCGACATCCGCCACCACAATCTACACCCGCACCAACCGTATCCGGTTAAAAGCCTGTCTACAAAAAGAAAAAGAAAAAAAAACGCTGCTGTAAACAATTACTCTCCACATAGTTCACAAGCACAAAAAAATGTACATCATTCAAAGGGACCGATGACAAAAAACGAAAGAGAGAGAGAGGGGGTGTCTATAACAACGTCCCAGTACATTAAACCATCAAGAGGCAAAAGAGGAGAAGGAGAGAGTGAAGGAGACAGAGACGAGCGGGGGAGGGGGGGGGGGGGGGGGGGGGGGGGGGGAGGGGAGGGAGGGGCCAATCGTGTCTACTGTTATCCCATTGTCTCAGGATTGCTTCGCTATTAGAACTGGCGCGAGGGGGAACGAGAGCAGAAGCATGAGTTCGTCCCCAGGAATCCATTAAGGCTCTATTAGTAGAACAAAACTACCACTTTAAGGCTCTAATTAGTTAGAACAAAAATCTCACTATCTCGTTCTCTCTAATCTCCTGTTATCTCTCTGTTCTCTTCTCTCTCTCTCTCTTCTCTCTCACACCACACACACACCACACACCACACACACACAAGCACCGCACGCCGCACGCCCACGCACCCGCACGCACGCCACGCACATTACAAACACAATCCATTCCACCCCTCAGTAGAGGATGTATGACTGTCTACTAGCTCCCGAGCAGATACTTCTGCCGTTTACGGAACTGAGTACAATGGGAGTGGCGAAAAGAGGATGTATGTTCTCGACGGCAAAACGTGACCGGTTCGACTTTTTTTTTTATATTTTTTCAGCAGCACCTTTTTTTTGTGGTCAACCGTGGAGACCTTGGAGGTCCTTGAAGCTTATTGTGTGCATGATGAGTTTATCGATTGTTCACCTGTGCATTAATCCTTTCTCGGTATTCCATGTTGCCGTACCCTCTTTGTTAACAGTTAACGTTGCCCCCACCACCCCACAATTGAGTGTTTCAAAGTAGAGTATATCGGGTAAGCCGAGCTACTCCAGCGCTGCGTTTTTTTTTTGTGTGCCATTTTGTTCTGGTTGTCTGATTTCTTCTTGCTGCTCTACCCGACTCTTTATTTTACACTCTCTCGCCCCCGCCGTTTCGTCCTTGTACAAATTCACCAATATGTGACTACCTGGTCCTCTTCAATTGTCATGCTGTATGAAACTGTTCTTTGGCCTCTTTTTTATGTTTTTTAGTCTTGCACATGCCCACCCGCACCCCATACATTGTGGTTTCTGTTTTGTTCGCTATTCCGTCATTGACGCGAAAGAGCAACTGGGAAGTCCAAGTGTCCCTTGGTAAATAATTGAGTATGTTCCTAATTTTTTTCTTTTTTTTTTTTTTCCCCCCCCCCCCCCCCTCCCCCCCCTGGTTTGACCAGCCATTAATCAACCATGGAGAAACTTCATTTGTTATGTTGTGTGTCCTCGTGGTCCCCCCCCCTTTTTTTTACCGTTCACATCGTGGCTACCAAGTAAGCACCCGCTTTTTTTACCTTCTATACCTTGTCCCTCCATCGCATGATGGAACTTCTCTAAGGCCTTCTGAACCTGTGCTGGTTGACACTTCGTTCCGCCCGGTTCCTTGTATTCCAACACCCTTGACTTTTTTGAACTTTTCTTCATCCACCAGTTTCCAATCACAACATGATGAACTTCTGTCTTCTATGTCCGGCCCTTCCATTCCATAGACGTGTCCCAGTACTTCCACCACATTGATGCACCTTTCCTTTTCTTTTAGCCCGTGTCTTTCTACACCACCCCCATTGCACTGACCACTCTTGTTTCTGTCGTGTCCTAGTCCCTCTGCAACATTGGTGGAACTATCCTTTTGTCTATCAGCTCTGGCCTTCCAATTAACATTCTGTGTCGTCCAAGTCTTCCCCCCACATGTTTGACACTTCAGTTTGTCTATATCTCGGCCTCTCTCTTCCAGTTCCCATGAGCTTCGTGTCCTATGTGTCACCCAGTATGCCATCACACCAGGAGGAATTATCCTTTTCTTTAGGTCCCAGTCTCCTATCATAATAATGAACTTCTTTATTCTATGCTTTTAGTCGCCCCGCTGGCCACATAAATTTTATTTCATTTTTATGTCCAAATTTTTTCCTCTCCGTGTCAACACCAGATTTCTCTTTACAACTTCTCATTCTGTGATGTGCTTTCGGTCCTGACAGGATTGTTGTAACTTCTAGGTTCCACTCCTGCATTTTACACGTGAATAGTTACTCTGTCATGTCATAGTATTTCCACCCGTTTGTGATGAACTTCTCTTCTGTATCCTGGAACCTTCACCCACATGGTGAACCTTCTGTCCATTGTCTTAGTTCATCGATGATTGTTGTCTTCTGTGTTGTTAATTCGTTTACCCCCATGAACCACTATGATGAACTTCTTCTCTCAGGTCTCTAGTCCTTCACAACATGTATGAACATTCTACGTCCTCGTCCTTCACCACCTGAGATGAACCCCTTCTTACGTCCTAGTTCCTTCCCAACCCCCCACATGATGCATATTCTTCCTATCCCCCTCCACAGTTGCCTTAGTTCTTCACTGTCACACACACACACACCACACAACACAGGTTCACACACACAAACACACACAAACCACACGGTATCCTCTATATATATATTATAATACTATATATATATCCTATATATATACTCATATATAGAATATATATATATATATATACTATAGTAGAGAGAGAGAAGAGGAGGCGATACAGTGCCTGTTACCGCCCTATACAAAGATATTCTGAGACCCGGTGATGAAACTATTTTGAGAGAGGAGGTGCGTGTCGGCTGCACTCCTTGTTTCTTTTGGCTTTCCGCCCCTTTTCTTTTTTACCCTCTACTTATTTTTTTGGAGTCTGTTATTGACTTCCTATCTTCTGTTCTCTTATGTAATTCCTTTCTTCCCTCTAGCACTTTGTTATCGTGATTACTATTCTTCCTTTCGTGTTTCTGTTTAACTGTACCGAATTTTCGTAGATTGGTGGTGGGTCGGTGTGTTTTAATATTTGCATTGCATTTGTCACTGTTGAAGTTCTCCAAAAGTTCTGTTGTAGGGTGTTTTTTTGTTTGGTTTTCTGTTAAGCTGTTCTCTTCAGTTTCATCCAATAGGCGCTTGTGTTGATTTAAATTGACCGCGAGGGCGCGGCCGAGGCGCGCGGGGGTGTTTTCTGTTTTTGTTTGTTTTTTGAGTTTCGTTTCGTGTTTTTTTGGCGGGGGGGTTCGGAGTGGGGGGGGGGGGATCTTTGGATCATTGATGTGTATTTTCGACCTTCCAAGATGTGACACGATTAGTGACAGAGGCGAACCCGGTGGTTGTTCATTGATTTAGTACGCCCCGTTGCCTTCTTTTAAAAGGTGATGTGATGGAAAAGAAGGGGAAGGGATAAAAGGGAGGGGGGGGGGCAGTGCTCAGCGCGGAAAAAAGCAGGAATAAACTATGGCGCATTAATGAAATCAGACCGCCAGCATATGAATCAACACATTAATGGAGCTTTGAAGGCGCCGGGGTTTCTTATTCGGGCGCGAGAGAAGCCCCGCGAAAGAGAGCGGATCGAGGGAAAAATCGACATTGCACCCATGGCAGCCGTTTTGGTATTGTGGCAGATGGACAATCTCCAAAGAGTTGTGTGATGCGTTGCATGGGCCACAGACCCAGAGAGTGTTGTTGTAATTTTTTTTTTTGTTAAAACGTGATTTCAATCGAAGGGTTGCTTCCTAACTGGGACCCCTCCCCTTTTCTTTGTGGCAGCAGCGGCGTCCCTTTGCAGCCGGGATCGAGTTTCTTTTTAAGCCGACTTTAACTTCTACCGGATGACAGGCACAACGACCAGACGAGCTTTTTGAATTCTCCGTCCTTCCCAGTGTTCCCCACGGGTCCATGTTGAAACATAAAACACCCCTGAGCCACAGATGAGAAGAAAGTGTTGTTCAGTGTCCTATTCTTTGACGAAGTCGGGGTTCTGTCGTACTTATCTCCTTTTTTATTCCCACTTTATACTAAGGAGACGTCGTGGGCTTTGCTAGTGGCCTTTTTCCACGTGGAAACACCCTTTTTGAGCGCTTTTGTTACACGCGGCAGTGGGGTTGGAGTGGAATTGGACAAGTCGTTGACCCCCGACTGCCCTTCTTTCAGTTCAAAGTTTACTAGGCTCGTAGTATGATATATAACCTAGCAGCGTTTAATGTAAGGTCAGGTACAATGGAGGTGTTGTTTTTCCTAATTTGCCGGCGGGGGCGGAATACGGGGGAAGTGGATCCCATGTCGGGGGAATTAACCATCTTTATCTTCTGCGGCTTCGGAACTGGTGTGGAATCATTTGGAACCTAGGTCACATGAGAGCAGGAGACTATAAAGGTGGACTGGTTTTGGTACTTTAGGGCGAATCCTATCCTTAAATGAGCAAGAAGAACTGAAGGGTGGACGTGGTTTGGTGCTTTTTGAAGCGATTTTTTAATTTTTTTAAGGGGAGGGACCCTGACTAAAAGGGTTGATACCTTTGGTATTGGCGTTCTTTTATGGGCGGCAAAAGATAAATTATCAGCTGCCAAGGGCTAAAAAAGGGGCGGGACTCTGGGGATCTCCCCCTAAGAGCGAATTTTTTTAATGAAGCTGTTAAAGGGACGTAACGGCGGGGGAACTCTGGCCCTTGGACAAATAGGAGCGGATACTAGGACGGGGGCGACTGATTTAATGGAGTTGTTGGTTGAAGGGGATACCGTTGACGGTGGGATTGAAGTGATTTGGAAAAATTGGCACATCTAAGAGCGATATTAATAATGAGGAGAGTCTCCGCATTAAGTGGGGACCCTATTGCTAGAAAAAGTGTGGGGGGGGATATCTGCACCTCTGGATGTTGAGGAATAAAAATCCTTGGAGGGCGATTGGAAACAGGTATGTTACCGTCAGGGGGGGCCGGACTTAACAATGGGGGACTGGATTGGCAACCTCTAGGGGTGGGAGCGATTTAATGTATGGAATATGGGAAAAATTTAATGAACTGTTCGGGGACCATTTCTAAAAGGGGGGGGGACCTGGTTGGGGCCCAACGTCTCTAGTAGCGGCATTGGAACCTCGTGAGCGTCTGGTTGCGACCCAGTTGTTGGGAGGCATAACCAAACCCTAAAGTCTACCTGTCTTATAAAGGGGGGGGAGCTCTACGATTGGCACTCTAAGAGCGATTTTAATGGGACGACTGGTTGGAGGACTTCCTAACGGTTGGTACTGGGGATTGGCGAATCTGGAGCGATCTAGGGGGAGGGGGCCCCCCCGATTTGACGGATGTTCGGGGGGAGGGGTATTTAGCGACTGTCTAACATTAGCTGGGGGACACGGGGATCAATTGGGCGACGGCTGGGGGGGGGGTAGCAGCAGTGAGCGATTTATTTTAATGGGGAGCTGGTTCATTACCTAAAAGGTGGGACTCTGGGGAATTGCACTCTAGGGAGACGATTTTTTACTTTTTTAATGAGCTGTTCCACCTAGACTAAAGGGGGACTTTCTTGAATTGTCTACTCTTAGGAGGAAAAAAGGCAATTTTTGTTTTACTTGATTAGTTGCCTCAGTTGTAAGGGACCTAAAGGGGTGGACAATTGTCTTGGATTGGCACTCTAGGAGCGATTTAATGAGGCTGTCAGAATACTTAAAGGGGGACTGGATTGGCACTCTAGGGCGATTTTTTAAATGAGCTGTGGAGCCTACTCCTAACTCGTATCCCTTAAGCAGGGCGGGAATCTAGCTGTGATTTGGCACTAGTTAGGAGCGATTTAATGAGCTGTTTGAGGACTAAAAGGGCGGGACTGGTATTGGCAACCTATGGGAGCGATGTTTTTTTCTTTTTAATGAGCTGCGTTTCCGACCCTAAAGGGCTGGATTGGCACACTTCAGGAGCGATTTTTTGTTTAATGAGGCATGTTTACAGGCTTTCCTATCCCCCTCTCCTTACTCTTAGACTACCTCCTACCTAATAACCCAAGGGGGACTGGATGGCAACTCTAGGAGCCGAGTTAATGAGGTGGATTGAGGACCCCTAAAGGGGGACCCTGGATTGGCAATCTAGGAGCGATTATTTTAATGAGCTTGTTGAGAATACCAGGTTAAAAGCGGGGGACTGGATGCACATCTTATAGGAGCGATTTTGAGTTTCTCATGGCCCGGAGCTTGGCGGGACCTCTCTAAAGGGGGACTCTATCGTGATTGGACTCTCTAGGAGCGATTTACAATGAGGCTTGTTCAGGACTAAAAGGTGACTGGATGCGCATACTGTGGAAGCGATTTAATGAGCTGTTGAGGGCTAAACGAAAGGTAGGCTTGGATACACTCTGAAGTGACACTCGTGAATGGTTAAAGGACCAAACGATCGAGACTCGTTCAGACCAACAGGAAAAAATGGGACATGGTTTGGCACAATGGAAAGGATTTGGATAAGCTGTAGACATAAGGTGGACTGGCTTGGTGCCAGTGGAAGCGATTTTGATAAGCTGTGGACAAACGTTGGACTGTGTTGGCCACAGTGGAAGAGATTTGGATAAGCTTGTAGGGACAAAGGTGGAATGGTTGTTGGTGCAGGGGAAGAGATTTTGATAAGCTTTGTAGACAAAGGTGGCTGTTTGGGTTACAAGTGAAGAAGATCTTGATGAGTTGTAGACAGAGGTGGACGTGGATTGGGTGTGGTTTGCAAGAGATCTTGATGAGCTGCAGACAAAGGTGGACTGGCTTTGGCAGGCCGTGGTGCAAGAGATCTTGATGAGTTGTAAGACAAGGGGACTTGTGGAATTGGCTGGCACAATGGAAAGAGATCTTGATGAGCGGTAGACAAAGGTGGACTGGCTTGGCACAAGTGTGAAGGATCTCTGATGAGGCTGTAGACAAAGCGGTGTGGACTGGCTTGGCGTGGCGTGGCAATTGGGTAGATCCTGATGCCGCTGTTGATGAGTTATAGGACGAGGTCGGTGTACTGGCTTGGCACCAGTGACGAGAGATCTTGTTGAAGAAGCTCTCGACGCGATGAGAGATGGACTAGTTCGGCTACAAGGAAAAAAGCTAGCTGGACTTCTGTGGACGGCAAACAAAAATGGGTCTGATTCACAAAATTAGAATCGATCTTAGGAGAGGCAGAGGACAAAGGCTGTCTGGTGTGGAAGGAAGGGGGTTAAAAAGTTTGCCTCCTTAAAGAGTTTGCAGGAAACATCAGTTTGAGATCACCGGAATGTTTAAAATGGTTCAGCAGACGGACAATAAGAGCTCCCAAACTCGTTGATTTATTGTGCTCAGAGCACTGGTAATTCATGTTCGCCCCAAAAAAAAGACGCCTCTACTCTTCCTGTTAACACCAGAAGAAGCGTCTTCAAACGTAGAACTTGTTGTGTCTTTGAGCTGTCTCTGAGCTCCGTTGGTTTAACAGTCTGCTCCCGAGTGAAAAAGACAGATGAGCAGGATTGCGTGGACTGTTTGATGAACGGTGCAAACCGGTCCCGTGCCCAGAGGGGGGAAGACAGTTCTGTCACGCAAAAATAGATTTTCTTTTCTTTTTTTTGCTTTACGTTTGTTACTGTTTTATTCCTCTATACATCATTCCAATCCACCGTTCCTTAATTCTTAATTTCATCACGCGCTATACGCTTGCCATGGATTTAAACAATTTGACATGAGTATGTTATAGACATATTACCAATGTAATGTGTTGTAGTTATGAAAACTAAAATACAATCGTTACAATTATGGCTAGTTTTTTCTTGTGCATTACTCGGTCCTTTGAATGAGTGAGTTCGTGAAGGAAAAAAAAAGGAAATAGAATAAATGTATAATAGTTAACGGAGGTTTGTTTTTCTTTTTTTCCCTTTCCTTCCCCCTTCTTTGTTCCTCCAGTTATCTCACTTAATGATTTTTTTTTTTTACTTTCCCTTCCCACCTTTTCCCGCCTTCATTTTTTGTCCCCTTATCACTCCTACAATTACACGTTACAGTCTTTCACACCATATTACATCCTGTACTGCTATAGAGAATGCTATGAACAGCCAGTAATATGCATACACAGAAAAACGTGTACTCTGTCCTCACCCACCCCCCCCCTCCCCTCTTTCCTTCCCTCCACACAGGGTGACCCACTTCCTCCAGTCAATCAAGAAGCAACATCTTTTCAATTTTCTGACCAGCCATTCCATCCAATCGCTTTTCCAATTATTCCTACTCCTCCATTCTTGCAAAACGTTCCTCTTTCACTCCTTGACCAGGCATTCATCCATATACTTTTAATATTCTCATTTAGGCAATAGTATCATAATCCCTCTTCCTTAATACAGGCGGATAGTATGGTGTCACTTGCAGTTATAAAGGCTATATCAGTTCAGTTCGTCTTTAAAGTACCCACACACACAACACATTCTACACCCACTGCACCCACACACAATACACACACACACACACAACACACACACACACACACACCCACTCCACACACACACACCACACACAAACACAACACACAACACACACTCAAGGACACGTATTCACCACCTTCAGGGCATACTTGACTTTTGGTAGAACACGCGGAAACACCAGTTGTCAAGTTAATAGCCTTGTAGGAGCAACGTTCAATCATCTTGGTCGTATCCTCCTTAGTAAATAGTAAGAATCATTTCAGTTTTCAAGTAATTATTACATGACCCAATTTTACGTAACTATTCGATTTGCTGCCTCGGCTTGTCGACGTCAACCACTCGTCTAATAGAGGCATTATAAATCATCCATTTGTTGCCAAACTAGATTTGCCATGGTTCCTGTTGACAAAAGAGGTAGAAATAGTGTACACCATACATATGCGTGCGCCATGCAGAAACCGCGCACCCCCAAGCGCGCTGCGAACACGCGACCGCACTACGCAACACATCCAAAACCATAAAATATTACCACACACACACAACACACACCCACTACCATACAAACACACACCACCGTATTACACTGATTGCGGCCGCGACAGACTCGCCGCCCGCCCGCGCGCGCTGGCACCCCCCGCTCACACTCACACACACCACCACACCCCATCACCCACCACCACACACCCCACGCGCGCCGCCGTCGCGCAGCTTTGGCGCGCGCACATCGACATACTCCACACACACCACACGACACACACACACACACACACACACACCACACGCCACCACACTCACACACAGTTCGCCAACTCACTGGAATATATGTCATCAGCAAGTCTAATGACGCGATTTAAAGCTCTCCCAGCTGTGCGCTTGCAGCACCCCGACGCTGTGTCAGCCCACGATCCACTGTGCAGACACCAGACAGCCATGTTGGAAACCCCTAGCCCAGGGCCGTTTACAGCGTGTTATGTGGCACATCCCAGGGTTTTTTTGTCAGTTGAAACGCACCAGGGTTTGGGTTGTGGAACGTGCGGAGTGTTAACACATGGAAAATGGTAGATATTTGACGGACCATAATCAACACCTGGAAGTCAAACGAGTTGTGGGATTCGGTGTGAAGGGACAGCTCGAATCCTTACGCCCACACCTCACCGCCATGAACGACAACACACTTTACGTGTGGGAGGTGAAAACCTGGCAAGTAATGTCGGGCCGTCGAACTTGCAGCATACTGAGTTGCGAACTCGGAGAGGGTTAAAACACCTGAATGGAGCCCAACCCGGCACGGAGTATTCCGTAGTAGCGGATTGCAGAGAGCTACTTTCAGCAAATATAATAAACAAAGTCCTGTGTCGATAGGTATTTTGTTCTTGGCCATCGTTTAACCAAATTTTGTGCTTCAGTCTGCAGAGACCATTCTCTTGTCTTGTTCTTGAAAGTTTTCTTTTACAATTTTTGTCGTCACAGTTTATGGTATATACGAGGAGTTTTGTTGTGGCCTAATCCGGCGACCAGATTGAGGTTATTTTGTTCACTGCCCAGAGTACGCGCTAGATGCCTGCATTTGGTCAGCGGTGTGGTTATCGCCCGTGTGGCATTTTCTTCCTTTTTCTTTTTTTTCCGTCGTTACAAATATTTTTTGTTTTTTTTTTTAGTTCACTGCATATATTTTGTTCTTTATATTTATGTGGTTTTTTTTTAATATGAATCGAACAGAAGGTGAAAACAAACAAAAGAGCGATGATGCTTGTTGATCATTACTGGCCTTGAAGATGTCGCGAAAATAAGCCATGATTTTTTTTTGGTTTGTGATCAATCTGTTGTCTATTTGTTTGTACCGTTTAAGTTTTGTAACTGTTTCAAATTCTCCTATGTGGCGGGGCTGTGAAAATAACAGACAGATTGTCTTGGGGCTGCCACCCTTTCACAGCCCAGAGGTTGTAACCGTAATCTGCAAGTCACGCCAGGGATGAAGATCGCTTACTGGAGAGTAAAAACCGCTTCTTACGCAATGCAGGACTTGAGTCTGAAAGTTAATTTTGCGACGCCTGGGCCGCTAATGATCGAACAGAGCATAATTGAATGTGACGAGCCTTGACCGATTGATCTTTTCAATGTGGCGACGCGGAGGAAGGGATGGGAGAAGGGGTGGCGCGGTGGGGTTGTGGGGGGAATAAATGGGAAAATAAAATGACAGGGGGGGAAAAACTCACGTGGTAAAAGTGGAAAGAGTAAACAAGCTCCAAAATTCAAAAGGAAACCGACTCAGAATTATAAAAGGGGAGACGTTAGGATGGGGAGGCGGGGGGGGGCGGTGAGGGGGGGGGGGGGCGGCGGGGGCGGGGTGGGGAGCTGGGGGAGGGGGGCGGGGGGGGGGGGGGGGTCCGGTTTTTTTTGGGGTGGGGCGCCGGGGGGGACTAGTGCCGGGGGGGGGGGGGGGGTCAGGTGTCCGGGGGGGGGCGTTTTGGTGGGGGCGGGGGGCTTGGGTCCGGGTGGTTTTTTTTTTGTATTTTCTTGGTGTGTTGGGGGTGTGTGGGTGGTGGGTGGAGGGGTGGTGTTTCCTTTTCCCGCGGTTTTTGTGGACACGGCATGGGAGATTTTTTTTAACTGAAACTTGCTTTGTCTCCCCATTAGTTTCAATCTTATCGTTTTGTTTTCTGTCTAAATTATGCTGCCTGAAAAGAAAAACCAGTGTTTGGTGAATTTGTTGGAGGAAAGTCGTTACTTTTAGTGTCGGTTTGTTGGCCGATGCACACCTCTCTTGGTACGGTTTCCTTTCACCTGGTGTTTTTGTGATGTTGTTTTTTTGTGAATTTTGCTGCGCGTGGGATGCTCTGTTACTTTGTAATGCTTTTACCACTTCAGCTCCCCCTCACTTTTCCTTTCTACACCTTTTTACAAATCCATCAACCTGACGCAGTTACTGCCTGTTTAGAGAGTCGACGAACGAAGTCAGTAAATAAGTGCTAATAGGGTTTACTTTTCACTTTTTGAGACTGCCGGGACATCAAGAATGGTCTCCTCATTTAAGAGGTAAGGTAACCAGGATCCGTTACCCATGACAATAGTTTTTACTTCAGTGAACTATAGTTCTACGAGCATAAAGCTTCGAGAACATAGGCATACAACAAGGGAAGAAATAATAACCAATGTGAATTTTAATAACCTCTGTGCTGTGTACATTGGGAACTTTCGTAGAGTGGACTTTCAGTACCCACCGGTCATGTATCGAGGCGATCTTTTTCTTCTAAGCAGTTTTGTTAAGCCCCGGCACCGCCACCGGATGGATGTCAGTCCAGCCCTCCCAGGTTTTCAGGCTAAATTTCTGTTCCGTGCACTCGCCTTGATTAGCAACAGTCCAGCACTGAATTCACTACACAACGACTGTGATTCCCCCCCCCCCCCCCCGAGCCGAGACTCAGGCACTGTGCTATGCTCCGGCACAGTGCAGTATCTCCTCTGGTCCGGGTTTGCTTCCTGGAAGACCTGTATCCGGAGGAACTCGCTCGGGTGTTGTAGCTGCTAACAGGAGGCGAGTCTGGGTATTGCTGGATGTGTATGAGTGACTCGATTATGAGCGAGCGTGAACCAATATCCTCATTCAGGAGGTGAGGTGCGGCAGAGAGACGGGCGGGAGCCGTATTTTGTCGGCTAGTTTGTGGGGGGGGGGTGGGTGTGGGGGCCCCCCCGGGGGGGGCGGCTAATACACGCAAGAAAGTAAGTAAACAGCCAAGCATGGAGTGTCACTGCTGTGTCCTTGTCGTCAGCAGACATGAACCGAGGAAATATGTCCACGAGGTGTTAGCTAAAGTATGCCGCTCCGGGAGAAGGTCCTCCACTTCCGGTTTTGGTCTGTTTCGCACACGGACACACATGTCGTTTTTTGAGGAGGAAAGTTTGTTTTCTAATGAGCATCTGTGTTCAGACCCCAACCCCCAACCCTTTCCCTCCCATCCCCCCCGACTGGTCTCATCTCTTCTCAAATCTCTCTCTCTCTCTCTCTCTCTCTCTCTCCTCTCCTCTCTCTCTATCTCTCGTCTCTCTCCTCTCTCTGTCTGTCTGCCTGTCTGTCTGTCTGTTCTCTTTCTCTCCCTCTCTCCTCTCGCTGCCATTGAACTTTACCGAACCGACGTCGCCCCATTGCGCGTGCGTTTCCATGGTAGGAGCGTATGGTGGGGGTGTGTGTCGTCTGTCTGTCGTCTGTCTGCCTGTTTTTATCTGTATGTCGTTATGATATGCATGTATGGATGGAGGTGGGGGTGTGGTGTGGGTAGGGAAACTGAAATCGGTGTGTGCCTGTGGAACAGTCGCAGTGAGTTGTCTGTAAAGTGTTGGGATGTGGGTGTGCCGTCTTGTTCTGTTCGCTATTTTACCCCTCTGTTTGTCGTGTGTGTGTGTGTGTGTGTGTCTTGGTGTTGCTCTGTGTTGGTTGTGTGTGGAAACGAAAGACAATGATGACCAATATAAACAACATATCTCGTACATTACTTTTTATTCCATGCCGTTTTCTCCATTTTTTTTGAGTGGTGCCTATCGTGATATATGTCACCCCCCCCAAGAACATTTTTACAACGATGAATACACGTTTTACATGCAGCTGTGTGTGTCAAACTTCACAACGCTTCCCATTATTTTTTACTACGATTCTGCTCACTTTTCTACTCTGCCTTTTTTGCCGTTGTTCCCCCCCCTGTTTTTTGTCCCGTTTTTCTTGTTTTTTTTTTTTTTTTTTTTTTTTGCTTTTTCTGCCCCCTTTGTCTGCCCCTCTTCTTCCCCCCTTTTTCTCCTCTGTTTCCCCCCCCCTTCCTTTTCTTTGTTCCTTCACCTTTTCTTCCTTTTTTTTCTTTTTTTTTTTTTTTTTTTTTTTCTTTTGTGTCTTTCCCTTTTTTTTTTTTTCCCCTTTTTTTTTTTTTTTTTCTTTTGGTTTGTTCTCTTTTTTTTTTTTTTTTTTTGTGTTTTTCTGTGTGTGTGTGGGTGTGTGTTTTCTGTTTGTGTGGGTTGTGAGTGTAGTGCGATGTGCCTCCCCCCCCGTGCGCTGGAGCGGGATGTGTGTAATGTGTGTGGAGCATAAGAGAAAGAAAAGAGACGAGAGCTCTTACAATGCATGGTCAGTGGTTTATCGCGGAGACGGCTGGGCGTAGTGTTGTAGTGTATCTCTCTCTCTCTCCTCTCTTCTCCCCCCCCCCCCCCCCCCCATGACTCTCTCTCTCATCTCTCTTCTTCTCTCTCTCTCTCCTCTCAGGAGCCACCTCCCGGAGGAAAGAAGACACAACAGGTTGTTTTCATGTTCCCAACCAAGACAGCCAAGCTCTACGAGTCCCACATTCCCCAACCCCCAGGTTGTTGTCCCGGATGCTTACAGAGCCATTAGTTTGATCAGATTTAAGAGCAATAGCGGTCTCTCGTTTCCTGATACAGTCCTCACAACAATTGATCCATTTACGATTCCTACACCGAGCAGTGCATTGCATGGAATTGAAGAATTTAGCAACGATCTGACTGTTAAATCCATTCCAGATCCTAAAAAAGTAGTTTCCTCGATGGGTAGATGTGGTGGTGTGGTGTGGTGTGTGTGTGTGTGTATGGGGGTGGTGTGTACGTGGGGGAAATGGCGAGCATCGAGTCAGGGACTAAATTTTGACCTATACTGCAAAGAGTGACCGACCGAGGAACGCAAGGCGCACTTGAGTACGCAGTGCGCAGGAGGGGAGAGGAACCCGCTGTGAGTGCATCTCCTACAGGATCTCGGGGACACCCCTTGCGATAGCAGGAGCCATGAGCAGCCGTGCATGAGGCAAGGTTGGAGAACTATCAGCAAGTCCCTCCCGGAAAGGGGGCATGAGTCTAATGTATACGCCTGCGACGGAGGATGGTCCTTTCGTCGCAGTGGATCGGAATGCATTCAGGGAGAACCGGGATGACTGTGGTGCTGTGCGATGCTTGAGCGTCAGGGCAATCGATAGAGCTGACCCCCAGGCCAGGCCCATAATTCTGATGCGGTGATTGGTTGCCGAAGCACGCAGAGGAGATCCGACAGTTTTTTTGGAGTTAGTTAGCCACACAGTTGCGGCAATATGTTATGACCTCAACCACACAACAGCACCTACAACGACCACAATTTTTCACTCCCCCCGAGGTCAGGCCCCTCGACAAGAGGAGCCCCACTGTCAAGTCGACTCTTGTTAGCCCATTACAAGAAGGAGCAAGCCCCCGCACCTGCCATGAGGCTAGAGAATCGAATGCCAGCACCAAAAAAAGGTAGGGGCGTTGGGATCTTTCCGCTATTCCATTGCGAAGGGCGTAAGTCCCGTTGAGGGCGAGTGGCCCGGTCCGTCTATCATCGCAAGCGCTGGGATCAGCCCCAATTGTCGGCTGCGGGCCGGCTCGATGTGAGCTCTAAGGGGTCGAGTCGGAGGCAGTTGGAATGGATACGACCGAGAAGACTCGACTCAGGCCGCAGACGACTCCCAGCACAAAACTCGATCCACCGTTTGGTCTGGTTTGTGTCCCCGTTGGGGGCATACTGTAATCTTTTTTCAGGGTCAGCGTACGCTCGGGGGGGTTTGCCCACGCGACATACAATGACTATGCGATTCTATAGATGGTGTCAGTGAAGGGCTTAAGGCCGGCGTTCCGTTGGAAGGGAACGGGAGTGATGGAATGACATGACGGGCACACCCACATCTAGTCTGCAGAACATCGTGACAGCTTCTGCAGACCTGGGATCCTCACGGCTCTCCGACCGCCCAGCAGACCCCCCACCGCTCAATGCCAATATGTCACTGCATCCCGTCATACCCTCGCCCCTCCCTCCGTCCCTCTCCCGTGGACAGTCAAATGGTGGGATTCGTGTCCGTTCCTTGGACAAACCGCTTTGTTCTCACATAAATGAGTCCCCGATGTAGGGTACGGTGAACGTCCCAGCGCGCGAATACTAGACACAGCACGTACAAAACCCAGCCACTACTTGCGCACGTGCGCGCGTGCCGTGCTCAGTCCACTGACGAACTTGAGTGACAAGCGGCGTACACGCCCCCGTACCCCCGCACCTACGCGCGTGCGCTCATCACTGCCCGTTAGTCAAAGAAAATATGCACAGACAAAGGGTTCTGTTCTGTAAAATCATGGATTTAAAACAATGGAACGAATGTGGCACGGTGATATCAACACTACGTAGGAAAGACGCTGTTTTGTAAAAGTAATGGAACTACGCAAATAAAAGAGAACAAACTGTGATTCAGTGAAAGTGATATCATACAAATGGTATCGTAATAAAAGATAAGAAAGAGGCTGTGGCTACAAGAATGAAATTATCAAAACTAAAGGAAACACATCATTTTGTGGGAACAACGGGAAAAAAAATTGGAAACTACTTCAAATATGTGAGGTTCGGTGATATTGGAATCGTTAAAAAAGAATGTGGAAGACATTTTGCTAAACCAGTAATGAAATCATGATCAATAAACGAGTAAGACGTTGTGACGTAACAATGATGAGTAATGGAAACTAAATCAGAAGGCCATACAACGTAGTAAAAATGGAATCGTGACCTCCAAACGAAGACGTTGGAAAGACGTCTTTCCATAGCGATAATGGCGTTATCGCTTAACGTGACGTGTATCAAGAACGAAAGCATTAAAACTTAATAGTCAAAACGTCATGATGTAGCTATAATGAAATCATAAAAACTCGACAAAGAAGATGTAACCAAACGTTAGTGAAATCTTGGAACACAAGGCAGGAATCCGACATAGCAATAATGGAATAGACCAGTTAAAGTAAAAACAATATTTTGTCTCAGCATATAGTGATGCTTTGTCAATTAAACAAGTACGACATGGTGACATAACATTGAGCCTTTAAAGCAGAAAAAAAAACTATGATATTGAGACCTGTCAATAATGGCAAAAAGTAAACAAAAAAAAAGACATTGCAACATAGCAAGAATTGAATTGTTAAGGCTATACAATTGTGACGTTGAGACATGTCAATTACGGCACAATTTTATTTAAACTAAACAAGAACGAAAATTAGACGTAGCAATAATGGAATTTTTCAAGTGAAACAGCAACGACGTTGAGAGACTTACCAATGACAGCACCAGATAAACTCTGCAAGAACAACGTAGCATGGAATCGTTGAAACTAGACAGGTAGGACAATCATCAAAAACTGAACGATACATGGAATCGTTGAAAACTAGACAGGTAGGACAATCATCAAACCTGAACAATACACATAGAATTATGTGAGCTGAACATGACAGATACAATAGGTCTGACTAAAAATAGTTTTGAACCATGAAAAAATAAACAACTCGTGCGACGAAGTCTAGACAGAATTGTATACGCTTAACTATAGAGACAAAGTGACGTCATGAAAACTAAAGAAGTAAACTACTGTGACGAAGCCGTAATGTACATTCCTGACAGCTGAACAAAGGAAACACGCGGGCAAAGATGGTGATAGGAATATGAAAGTTACAAAAGCAAGGCACATTAACGTGATTAGGTAGACGCTGTGTCATAGCGATGTAATCATGAAAACTAAGAAAGCCATCCTCAATGATTAATGAACCAGGAACATGGGACGTATGTGTCAAGAGGCGAGACAATAGCAAACAAGAGAGGGAGAGAAAGAGGAAGGGGTGGAGGAGCGGAGAGTGAGGAAGAAGAGAGAGAGGGACAGAGAGAAGGTTGGTGGGCGTGATCTATATACGGGACATGGGGTAATTGAGGACAGGAGCGGGAGGGGAAGGAAATGGGAGGGGGTTAAATGAGACAGCCCCATACAGAGTGGCAGACCTGGTTGTGGACGACATTAATGTTTTAGTTCCAGTGTTGGCTCAATGGCTGTACGTTATAAGAAGTGTGACGCTCTCGGTGACACATATATGCGTACACACACGCACGGGCACGCACGCACACACACACACACACACACACACACACACACACACACACACACACACACACACACACACACACACACACACACACACAGGGCTTCTTTATGGGCAAAAAATACAGTTATAACTTTGGTGTTGGCTGCATTGGCGATGGCAAAATACAGAGTTTGATCCTTTGGTAACGGCAGAACTGTAGTGTTCGATGCTTTCTTGAAAGCGCTTGCATGGGGTTTAATGCTTTGCTGATGGCAAAAATATAGGTTTGGTGATGCTCTAGTGATGGATAGAATATAGTGTTCGATGCTGTGGTAATAAGAAATGCAGAAGGCTTTGTACTCTGAAGACTGCCAAAAGCAGGTTTTGATGATAATAGATAGGATTCAATTGTTTGGTGGTTGGCAAAGTTATTGGGTTTAATACTTGAGTGATAGCGAAAATGCAGAGTTGGACGCTTTTATTATTGCGTAGATTCAGAGTTTATGAAATCTTTTACAAAAAGAAATCACTGACAAACGACGGGTAAATGGTTGGAATACGAAGTATTCACAAACATTTTTAATACGACTCGTTTGTTCTAGTGACATTTCTGCCCACAGTCTACCGTTTACTGCTTGTTGTTCACAGTTTCGAATAAAAAGAGGAATAGATTTAGGTGCAAAATGTGATGATGACAAAGGCATTTTGTTTTATTCTTAGCAATCTGTAACATGCATGACTGATTTCATTAGTCAGTCTGTTGCGGAAATCTTACAATTTTTCGTTTTTTTTTTTTTTAGACTGGACGACCGTTTGTGCACGTTTATCTGATTCAACATGGCTAATAGTTACATTGTTCAGAAGAATGGCAGAATAATAGGGTTTTGATGCCTGGATGATGACATGGATATTTGGAAGATGCTTTTGTGATGTCTATAATATCAAGTTTGATGCTTTGTGATGACAACAGCGTAGAATATAATGAGTTGACAATGGCAAAAACACAAGATGTGATTCTTTGGCAGTGGTACAAATAAACGATCTGGCGCTTTTGTACTGCAAAAGTTTAAGTTTTCATGCTTTCATGATGACGAAAAAACATAAAACAAAATCATAAGAGAAGCGTCTATGATGGCAAAAGTATAGAGTTTTATGCATTTGTGATGGCAAAATATAGAGTCTGATACTTTTACGATTAAAAAAAACATAGAGTCTGATACTTTTACTATGGTAAAATTATAGTGTCTGATACTTTTACAATAGCAAAAGTACAGGATCTAATACTTTTACGATGGCTAAAATACAGGGTCTGATACTTTAATGATGGCAGAAAACATAGGATTCGTTTCTCTTGCAATGGTAAAAATTTGAGCTTTGATGCTTTTATTACGGTAAAAATATAGGGTCTGATACTTTTACGATGGCAACAATATAGGGTTTATGCTCGCAAAAATATAGGGTCTGGTACTTTTTTAGGCAAAAAATGTAGGGTTCGTTGCTCTTGTGATGGTATACAATGTGTGGTTTGATTCTTTTGTGATGGCAAAACTTTGTTTTTTTTTTACGATTGCAAAAATATAGGGTTCGTTTCTCTTGTGAGGTAAAAATGTAAGGCAAAAACACAGGGTTTGATGCTTTTACGATGGAAAAAAAACATACGGTTTAATTCTTTTATGATGACAAACATAATTTGAAACTTCGGCTGTGGAAGGAAAATACGAGTTGAATGATTTCGTAATCATGAAAAACGCTTGATGTGAAGCTTTGGTGGATATAAAAACGCAAGTCAAGTTGCTTTGGAGAAAACGAAAACGTAGCATAGATTCAGTTCACATATTTGAAGTCTGTTACTTGTGCTGCGCATTTCCGCTTGTATCCGTGTCCCGGGAAGTATATTTCCGAAATGGCCATCGGCGGTCTTCTTATCTGCTGTTGGCAGTACGAGGGACATGAAAGACGGGGGTTTGGACAAGACCAATGAAGGGGATCAATCCTGGCGTGCTATTGATCAGCACGGTGACGCTGATTCAGCATAGGCCCCAGCGCTCCATCACCGCAGGGCCGGGACCGGTGTACAGCTGGCACAACCACCGCTGTAATTAGTCCTCTGATGGCACTGGACTTGCACGCGATGGCGCTCATAATATCAAGGACATTGGCCGAGGACTGTCAACAACGGCGAGCCCGGCCGCGCTCCCCCTGGCAGGGGAGAAATTAGTTTGCTTTCACTGCTTCCGGTGAGGTGCGATGTTTCATTTCCGCAAGATGCCAGTATTTGTCAGTGTTCAACAGCGTCTGGCAGTATGATGCGTAATCGATTGATTGCAGCGGTGTATGAACAGAGACGGTTTGTTTTGTGTTTGAAACATCTAGGTAGGGTCCAAGCTCGAGAAACAGTGTATAAGGTACTACACTTTATAAGAATCAGGGGGGAAATTTGTAAAAGCATGCCCATATCCCTTAATATTGATAAATCCTGTCCTCATCCATCCATGAACTTATGTATGTTTTTTTGGTTTTTTTTTTTTCATTTTCATCACTTGTATCACCTGTTCATTTCGAACGTAAATCGAGGATTTTGTGTCAGTGAAGTGATGCGTTTATCAGAAACGTCTTTGGTTTTCTTTTTCTTGGAAAAAGAAACAAGTCGTGGAGGAAAACAAGTACAGAGTAACAAGTTTTCCTTTAGGATGAAAATGATAAGCAAAGATTTAAAGGTGGGAAGAAGACCGCGATTGGTGGGGCTAGGAAGTATGGGTGGCATACACGCTTTAATGAGGCAGGCAGGTTGACGACGTTTGGTATTTAGTGGGGAAGATTTATTTTTTCCGAAACAAAATCTTTTTATCTAAGATTATGCACAACAGGATATACAGTAACATAGAATAAAGTACACGAAAACAATAATCAATCAACCATGATTGAAACAAAAGTTTATGCTCAACGGTTGAAAGATGGAAGGAAAATGTGTGTGTGTGTGTGTGTGTGTGTGTGTGTGTGTGTGTGTGTGTGTGTGTGTGTGTGTGTGTGTGTGTGTGAGACAGACTGACAGTGCATATATGGCGATCCGAAAATGCTTTGAAACTTGGTTTACGAAGCACTTTCTGGCTCTCAAAGATTCTGCACAATTTCCATTGGGCTTTTAAAGGGTTTTATTCGAGGAGCTAGCCAGCCATGTTCAGGAGAAGAGATTCTTGTTCGCAGTCCGTGTTGACTCGCTGCCTGCCAGTCATTCACGTTTTGCTCCCTGTATGAATGTGAAGAATCCATCTGAAGCTTTGTCATCCAAAACCCAGGGCTTGCGCCCCACATCCTTCATCTCCACGTCTTTTCGGCTTCCCTCCTGAAGGATGGATTCCACCGGAGACTTGTAGACTTGTAATTTCCCTCAGGAATCTGATAGACCAGGATTTCCCTCAATCTTGTGGCTGACCTAGCCTCGCTAAACCTCTGTTTTGACCTCTTTTTGGGCTCCCGTCCTCAGTCACAGTCACCCAAGGCACGTTTCGTGTTTTATGACTACAAAAGAGGTTTTCCTTTTCTTTAATAGAAAAAAAAACACACATCATTAACCCAGAATCATTTCTTTACATCAGCACTAGTCACCATACAGTTCATAGATGGTGTTGTCTGTAGTTTATTTACTCATCTTCGGAAATGGACCCTCACACATCCACACCCAACCCATCGCCATCCACCCTCCCTCTCAAAAAAAAAAAAAAAAAAGGAAGAAGAAGAAAAAAAAAAAAGAGAAAGAAAGAAAGAAATGAAAGGCGGTGCAGGCAATGAACATTAGTTAGCAGACTTGTTTTTCGGTTTTCAGTTTCACTTTCATCACAACCCTGTCGGCTACATGGGGCTTTCAGAGCTGTTTCCCATATAGAAAAAAAAGGTAATTCCTGACATGAAAACAAAAACGGACTTCTACACAGTATAAACATTTGATAACATACTAATCTAAACATTGCTGTCTTTGAAGCGAATTAAACTTGACCGTGCGAAGTGCCCCAGCCGCTCCGTTTAGATTATCACACCTATTACGTTCGGTAAAATCGTAATAGAGCAAGTGAGAAAACAACACATACTTGTCATAGAATAAATAAAGTAAAAGGAATAAACCAGGAAGAAAAAAAAAAATGAACTAGAATCAAGAAGATTCACTGAGCGACGACTCCCCTGCAAAGACGGGAAACAAAATCATTTATTGCGTGATGAAGATTACTCACGCGACATACACAGGAGTAAGCAGAGACGCTTATGAATAGCGTGATTTATAAGCAATAACCACACACGAGGTGGAGAAGGAGATCGGGGCCGTAACAGCATCCAGTTATGAGATCAGAGAGAGGAGAGAGATACTGACAGACAGACAGCAATCAAATTGGAGGCGGGTTTTGAACCCCCCCCCCCCCTCCCTCCCCTTCTCCCCTCCCCGCTGAAAAAAGTTTAGAAGGTAATGAGCAGGTCGGAAGAGGAAGTTGAAATGGTACAGAGCAGGCTTGTCCCATCAAACAAGAGGACAAACAGACAGGACAGACAAGTTCAAACAGAAAACTACTAGTAGGACGATTGAAAGCTAAGATCACTGGTCATAGAAGACAAGACAAACCAAGCCTGATCAATGTTTCCTTCAGGAAATCCCGAGCTGCGTTAAAAGAACAACATTGCAGTACAGATAAAGATGCTTTAAAAAAAAAAAAAAAAACCGACATAATGACTGAACATTCATATATATATGTAAACCAGTACACTTAAAATAAATCATACATAAAGCGAAGTCCGAATGGAAGCTAAAACCAAGGTGGTTATTGTTGTTGATGTTATTATTGTCGATGTTTTTGATGTTGTTGTGTCGTTGTCGCCGTCGTCGTTTTTTTTTTTTTTTTTTTAAACTAAGGAAATGTATTAGCAAAACTGACATTAGCAGTAGAGCGAAAAGAAAATTGTTGATGAAGTGTGTGTGTGTGTGTGTGTGTGTGTGTGTGTGTGTGTGTGTGTGTGTGTGTGTGTGTGTGAAGCGTAGGAAATAAGTAAAATGTGCAAGATCCTTTAAAACATGGATAAGTATCGGTGGATGTAAAATGATTTGGAAAGTGTGAAAGATGAACTTAACATTAATATCTTTGCCATAGCCTAGATCATGAATCCATTGCAAATATCAGTATGAGCGTATACCACGAAGTAAATGAACGTTAAAATCATTGGTTAAACAAAATGACTGAAAGCTAAAATGATTAAAAAAATAATAAAAAGCAAAACATAAACTAACTGAAAAAAAAACATCCGTGAACGAAAGCGAAAACCGTTTGCAAAGCAAGATACTAGTAAGGCTACATCTGTTGGTATAGACAAACATAAACAAGCTGAAACACAAATGATAGAACAGCTAAGTCTGAAGAAAATGAACCTGATCTCATTGGAAATGAATGCAAGCTTCAATCCATTGCTAAGCGAAGTAGGAAAAATGATAGAAATTAAGCCTATTGGTACCGAAAGATCTTGAGTGAAGCTGGAATAAGGAAATATAAGTTAGTCATTGGTTATTGTTGTTGATATTATTATTGTCGATGTTTTTTATGTTGTCGTTGTCGCCGTCGTCGTCGCCGTCCCGCAGCCCCAATCGTTGGTGTTCCGCTGACAGGTGATAACGGTACTACTCCAGACACAACCAGTTCAATAAAGAATCAAATACAATGTAACTGCTTCCAACAGTCATTCCTTAAACTGCACCCCAGTATTTTTGTGCATGCTAAACATTCAGTGTCCCTCCGTTCTCCTGTTAATGACAGAATCTCCCGCATTCCAAACAGCAACCCAGAAAAACAAGGGGTGAGAGCTTTCAATATTACTTACTGCTGCACAAACCTGGTACTCACTGCCCGTCTCCATCCGGTGCACACATCCTTCAAAACTAATTTTAAAACATTTCTTTTCAAGTAGTCATTTCCCTGATGCCCTTCTAATATACATGCCTTACGGTGGTATTTATGCGGGGGGGGGGGGGGGGGGGGGGGGGGCGTTCACCCGTGTGTGCGTGTGTTTCCAAGCGTATGTGTGTGTTGTGAGCAAGATCATGGCGTGAGTATGCCTTGGTAGGGAGATGGAGGGGGAGGAGCAGATCTGTGTGTGTAGAAAAAAAGAGATGTTGTATGCGTGTCTGCTTTTCGTTAGTGTAAAGCGCTTTGAAATTTTGTAAAGCGCTGTTTTGAAAAAAAAAATTCGGCCTATTATTATGACTATTAGGTATGAATAAAAGTTAGTCATTGCTAAAGTGAATGAAGAGTTAGTCATTTGTAGAGTGAAGAATGTATATAAAAGCTAGCCACTGATAAAGCGAAGTGTGCTTGAAAGTTACTCATTCAGAAAGTGAAGTAGTTGTTAAAGCAAAGTATATGTAACAGTAATTCTTTGATAAAGTAAAGTTTGATTAAAAGTCATTCATTGGTAAAACGAAGTATGAGTGATTCATAAGTTGGTAAAGCGAATTATAACAAGTCGTTCGTTGGTAAGCAAATTTATTCATCGGTAAGCGAGTTAATTTCATTGGTAGAATGAAGTATGACAAAAATAGTCACTGATTAAGTGACATATGAATAAAAGTTTGGCGTTGGTAAGACGAAGTATAAACATTGTTAGTCTTTGGTTAATGGAAATGTATATACAAGTTAGTAATTGGTGAAACGAAGTACACATCAAGGTAAAACGAAATATAAATACAAGTTAGTCTGTGGTAAAGCGGGATGTGAATGACACTGTTAAAGCAAAGCATAAAAAAAATTAGTCGTTGTAAAGTGAACTATGACTAAGAAAATAAGTCTCTGGTAAAGAAAATATGCATACACAATTGGATGCGCGTTTTATTGAAGAAACGAATGTTTCAGTGACTGAACAGTTTGCTGGATTATCGGTGAATGTTTTAGTGAACGTTCTGTCACGCTTGTAACCTCAGCACCCATAGCCATATTCACAGCATTGGAAGAGGGGAGTGGTAATTGAGAGCAAAGAGAGGAAGAAACGGTTAAGAAGTATGTGAGGAGGAGGAAGAGGAGGAAGAAAACAGGAGGAATAATGAAAAGACCTAATCTCTCTCTCTCTCTCTCTCTCTCTCTCTCTCTCTGAAAAAGATTAATCACCCTCCCCGACACCACTAACCGTTTAGAGTGCAGTCTCTGCCAGCGCCACCTGACTGTGAAGTCACACTCCGTCAATGCTGCTGCTTCGATTAGTTCTGTTACAACGCTGTCGCTGTGTGTGTGTGTGTGTGTGTGTGTGTGTGTGTGTGTGTGTGTGTGTGTGTGTGTCAAATAAAGCAAAATAATGGTCGTTAAAAAGCTATGGTGTATTGATTTTTTCCTTGTAATAACAAAGATCCATATATCGAACAGAGACTCAGCTTGATTGGTGTCAGAGTGCTGTATCGACGCCGACCTGTGCTGTAGCATTACTCTCAAGTTGTCTCTTACAAGGTTCAAAACTAACTGGTAAAGTAGAATCCCAGGGAAAACGCAGACTTCCGCCAAGATCGGATCCTGTCCGCCCTTTGACCTGGATTTGCATCACAGATCGACCCCAAGATTCGAATCGTTCGTTCTTAATCCACGCTCCACCTTTCCAACAAGTCTGCTTAAAATCAGTTGAGTAGTTTTGCATAATGTTTGCTGACAGACAGAAAAAGAAACACACAGAATCCTTCCAAGCCTCTTCGGCGAAGGAATGAAAGTGTGTGATAATCAAAAGCAAGGAACGACAGTATTTTGACAAATCAGGGGCAACTGATTTTGCTACGTCGCAACAGTAGTGCTTCCGAACGAAAATGGGAGTAGAAAATGAAAGGTCTTTGGCACATTCCGCTTATATAGAACTTAATGACTAAAGACGTTGATTCTCCCTCTCCCATGTATACAGGTGTACGTGACCTTAAAACATTGTAAGTTTGTGCTCGCATGCTTTAAAATTCTTGTCACGCGCGTGAGTGCCCATGCAAGTTCCATGACATCAGTAATAACTCAGCATTTATTCGAATTTTTTTTATTTGTCTTGTAATTACACGTACAAAATCAAGGCACTGCATTCATAGTGTAATCTCTCTCTCTTCTCTCTCTCTCTCTCTCTCTCCCCCCTAAGAATAAAAGGTCTAGTATGTATATATATATATATATATATATATATATATATATATATATATATATATATATAATGAATATTGTTAAAACGCCTGATGTTGTTTTAATAAAAGCGCTCAACCCCTTGGGGAGCAACTCTGTTTAAAAAACAAGTGGTTTAAAACAGTTCTAAAAAAATATCTACAAATTTGTTACGAGCAGTACGCTCTCGTCAGGATAATGCTTGGGTCGCCTACCGCCGGTGTTATATAGCTTGTAGGGCCCTGCTTGCACGTGCGTATTGACTGCACGTGTTTTCTGTGTATCGGGTGAACGTTCAGGGTGCGTTTTGCGACAACGATTTCCATTTGTGCCTGCAGTTGTTTACTATTTCAGTTTTGGTATTTAGGGTTGCTAAGTATGGTTTACATAGTATTAACCATTTTTCAGTTAGGCATAGGTTGCATCTTTTTGAAATATTATTGTATGGTGAAGCTCTTTTTATGATTTTCCAAGATATATTATAGTTTTTTTTTGTCTTTAAGTCTCCAAATGTATTTGCTCAGTTCTGTTTGGTTTTTGTATTTTACTTTATTAAATGACTGTTTATGGTTTGCATATCTGGTTTTGAAGTGTTTTCCGTAATCCCTATATATGTTTCTTTTTCATGTTCTGATGTCACAGTGGCCTGGTATACAATATTATTATAGAGGCATTTGTTGCTTAAGGGGCACTGTTCTTTTTTAGTGCAGTTGCAAGATTTTCTTTCTTCACCCTTCTTTGCTGTGTTGGTTTTCATTTTGTTAGATGAATCAATTACATTTTTCAGGTTGGGCATACATGAATATGATAGTTTGATAGTGTTTTTGTTGAATATTTTTGACAGTTTGTGTTCTTTGGAAACGATGTTGTTAGGATTTTAAAAAAACTCTTTCCCTATGTTTGTTTTTTGACTCTTCCGTCATATGGAGGGTTGTACCATGTAATTTTCCTTTTCCTGTTTTTCTTGTTTTTGTTTTTGTTCATGTTGTTATCTGGGTTGTATTGTAGTCTGTAGTTGTAACCACTTTTTTGCAATGCTTCTTGGTATTCTACTGCTGCATTATTGAATACTCTTTCATTGCATGATATGTTGGATAATCTTTTGTTTATGCCATTGGGTATAGTTTTTAGTATGGATGGTGGGTGGTTGCTTTTAATGTTTACATAGATGGGTGTGTCATTAGGTTTCTTGTATGGTTTATATATGTGGTTGTTGAGGTCAAGTGTTATGTCTAAGTAGTTCACTATATGTATGTATGTATGTATGTATTTAAAATAAATGCTCTCTTATTGTCCTGAGCTCCGCACCCTGTAGAATTGACCAAAGTAGAAACCAGAAACGGTAAAATACAAGAATAAAAACAACAGTCGGTACATGTCTCAGACTTGTATTTTTAACAAATTTCGCTGTTAACAGTTTCATCAGGCCAAGGTACAATCTTTGTACCTTGGCCTGACGAAGCTTTAACAGCGAAACTTTGTTACAAATACAAGTCTGAGACATGAACCGACTGTTGTTTTTTTTCTTGTGTGTGTGTGTATATATATATATATATATATATATGTATATATATGTATATATATATATATATATATATATATATAATGCTGAACAATTAAGTAGTGGGGGAAAAACAAGTGCAGGCTAACAATTCTTCAGTCATTATAATATATATATATATATATATATATATATATATATATATATATATATATATATATATATATACCTGGAACTTGAAACGGAAACACGCACTGATTTAAAAACCTGCCAGTTTTGAATAGCCTAAACCTAGTAAGTCTGAAACAGCCCAGACAGCAAGTCTGGTCACTGGTCCCTCGATCGATAACAACTCTCCCCCAAGACGCCAAACTTTATGATTATCATTATCAATGTAGTACTGATCCCGCTAGAGAGGGGGAATGTTGCCATTCACAGCGTCAGTTGTCGCTACTCCCCACACGCCCGGGCATACATCAAGGGTGGTCAGATACGCTTCATCGTGAAGGGTGAAAATCGATACGGAACACATGACAAACAAGCTGGGTAGCAGTCGAAAGAGCACTGTAGTATGGATAAAATGGACTTGAGGCTCTCGGGCGTCGTCGTCGTTAGAGCTGTCAGCCCGTTCTCCAGTGACACCGAACAACGGGCTGCCTGTCTTGTCCTCCGCCTGGGGACGGGTTCGCGTGTGCGACAGGCGTGCATGCGTGCCGGTCGCTGATGCTTGGCGATGTTTTCGGTCCAGTGTACGTCTGGCGTTAGGGCCGGCAGGATGTGTGGTACCGATCGGCGCTGCACACAGATGTTGATGCTTTTACTGGCCTGCGCTAATGTGGCTTCCTAAGTGCCGTGTTGACGATTCTGCAGGTGTGTGCTGTTTTTCCGATGATCGGTGAGGATGGTGCGATGTGTATGATAGTGTTTCGGTTCGGTATGTCCGGGACAGAAGCAGCGTCGTGTGAGTTTATCTTGTTGGGTTTAAGTCTCTCAGGTCTGTATTTCATAGTCACCCTCAGGATACGTTCAGTTTTTATACCCAGGCACGGCAGATACGGCAGACAGGGACAACTGTAGACCGGAGTGCCTGTCTTAACACTATACGATACCACCAGGACGACAACACATGAGGAAATGGCAGCGAAAATTGCAGCTTTTATTCTCTAAGTCAAGCGGGATTCGAATTTGTATCGTGTGATTGTGAACTGGGTTCCAGCCACTGAGTTGACAAGGCTTCCACCGGGTGTACTTGACACTTCTTTTTATTGTATTGTTCCTCCCTCCTCCCCACATGTCGTCCAGGCCCGAGAGCTACGGATGCCTGCAGTGTTGAGAAAGAGGCCGTCACGAGTGCTCTTTGTTTCATTGTCTCTCGGTTTTCTCACAAGCTTTTAGAAGTCTTCTTTTTGTTTGATTGATGCTGTCAGACTTGATTGATTTGATTTTATTATCATGCACTCTGGAGATTATCGTTGATATGTACCTACCTTTTACAGTTTTCTTCTTTTTTTTTTTTTCGGGGGGGGGGGGGGGGGGGGGTATGTTTGTTAAGATGTGCCTTAAATCCATTCCACCTCCTCCCGCATCTGTCTCCTCCCTCCCTCCTCCCTCCCAGGTAAATGTATTGCTCAATCTACAGTTTTTCCTTTGCCACAGAGGAGAAGGGAACGCCGGTTTGATATTGCTGAAGACAAAGGCTATATGTAAGCTTTTTTTTTTTTCTACCGTAGTGAATGTGTAAAAAAAACCGTTTCAAAATCAGTTCATGAAAACACAACAAACAAACATACATGCAATCAACATTTTTTCATAAACTGTTAGGATGGAGAGCGGGAGGAGACGTGGGAAGGGGAAAGTCGCAACAATGCAGATGCATCCATACTAGTTGCCAATACCGGTTTTGTTCTTTTTCTTTCAGTTATGAAAAAAAAAAACTCATATAGCTATTTTGATTTAGATTTGCGCCTGCCGCTAAATAATGAATGAATTTCAACACATTTGAGTGTTTTTTGTTGAAAAATTAAGCACGTCGTGTATTTCTATTTCATGACCAAAAAACCCCCCCCCAAAAAAACGAAATACCAAATGAAACTCGTGACCAGCGTCTCTTAAGCCCCTTCGTTTATTATTGTCTGTCCCCGTGTTGCGCTGACCATCGCCAGCCCCTGTTACCAGTTTTCCAGGCTCCATCAACTTTTCCCGCAAGACCTGCTAGAGTGAGACGTCCAATCGTCTCGTCAGAGTGAAAATCCGATTGTCTCGCCAGAGTGAGAATTCCGAGTGTCTCGCCAGAGTGAAAATTCCGATTTTCTCCCCGGAGTGAGAATTCCGAGTGTTGTGTCAGGGTTAGAATTCCGATCGTCTCGCCAATGTGAGAAGTCCGATCGTCTCGGCAGAGTGAGAATTCCAGTTATCTCGCCGTGATGAGAATTTTCGATCGTCTCGTCAGAATGAGAATTCCGATCGTCTTGCCAGGTGAGGAACATTCTAGTCGTATCGCCAGAGTGAGATTTCTAATCGTCTCGCCAAAATGGGCATTCCGATTGTTTCGCCAGTGTAAGAATTTCGATCATAGCACCAAAAAGTGAAAATTATGATAGTCTCGCCGGAGGAAGTCTCGCCAAGTGTGAGAAATCAGATTGTTTTGCCAAGTCTAGAATTTTGATCCTCTTACCAGAATGAGAATTCTGACTGTCTCGCCAGAGTAAGAGTTCCGATCGTCATGCCAAAATGAGGATTCTAACCGTTTTACTACAATGAGAATTCCGATCGTCTCGCCAGAGTTACAATTTCGATCGTATTGCCAGAGTGAGAATTCTAATCGTTTCGCCAGCGTTAGAATCCCGATCGTCATGTACATCAATGAGAGAACGTTACTATGGCGCATGGGAATAAAAGAAAAAAAATGGCGTCACGTGACTAGAAAGGGTCTCTTTTTCTGGCCTCTGGCCCTTGCAGATATTTGTCTTGTTTTATCAAAGGTGAGGTGAATGTCAAACGGAGAGAACCTGAAGCAGATACTGTGTAAACTGTCTTCCTTGTCTCTGTCTCTTCTGTACAGACGATTCAACATATGTGTCGGGCTACTACTCGCCGAATGCTGTAAACTTTCTCGTGATTGGTAAATGAAACTGGCGAGTTAAACTTGTCGAGTATGGCTAATGTACCTGGTAAAGAATTCCAGCTTCGCGACTTTCGGTTTTGCTGCCATTGGCTGCATTGGAAGCTTGAAGAAGGAGACAGTATCGATGTGTTTTGTGTGTTTGTCGATTGCGTAATCTCGTGTCGGAATGCGCGCAGATGTGTCTGTGCATGGACGTGTGCAAACATTTCCAGTCCGAATGTGTGTTACCGAGTGTGTGTGTGTGTGTGTGTGTGTGTGTGTGTGTGTGTGTGTGTGTGTGTGTGTGTGCGCGCGCGCGCGCGCGCGCGTGCGTGCGTGCGTGTGTGTGTGTGTGTGTGTGGGGGGGGGGGTGCGTGCGTGCGTGTGTGTGTATGTGTGTGTACTTCAGATTAGGTTGATCTATTTTGCTTGAAATTCATGCATTTTTGATGTATAATCCACCTCGTCAGATGCTGACGTCACACCCCCTCTTTGATTGCAGGCGGCAAGATTAGCGCACGTGCAGAACTCGGCAACAACAGCTTGGATCAGCGACGTGCGTGCTCCGATCCTGCATACGCTAATCACCCTGTTGTAGTTTTTGCAAACCACTTCCCTACTTTCTTTTTAAACACGTCCCACTGCAGCGGGCGAATTTTCAGCAAAGTGGTCAGACTGTGACGATGATGTACAGTGTAAAAAACAGCGTGTAAAATCACAGACTTGCTAGATTAAAACGCATCCGTTCCCAGTCGGTTAAAAAAAAAAAAAAAAAAGAAAGAAAAACAGCCAAGACATCACGATGAGTCGTCAAGGATCCGCGCACCTGACAGAGGAGCAGGTCAGCGGCTACCTGAAGAAGAACCAGGCTTTCCTCCTGCTGCAGTGGCTGTCAGAGAACGCCACCAAGGACATCGTGGAGACCTTCGCCAAGAAGCTGAAGGACAAGAGCTGGGATGACGCCGCCCCGCCCATGACCAAGAGCCGGCGGGCCGGGGGCGGCTCCATGCTGGGCGTATCCCTGGGCTTCTCCCAGACGGCCCGCAACTCCATCACCTCGCAGATCTTCCGCCGCTACCTGGACGGGGACCGTAGCCGCAAGGTGGCCATCAAGAAGGACCGCAAGAGCATGCAGCGCCTGTCGGAGGAGGAGCTGTTCATGGAGCTGATCCGGGACATCGCCAGCGAGCTGGACGTCAATCTGCTGTGCCACAAGATCCTGCAGAACGTGTCCATCCTGACCAACAGCGACCGCGGCTCGCTCTTCCTTGTGCGCGGCTCGCGCGACAACAAGCACCTGGTGTCCAAGCTGTTCGACGTGACCGACACCTCCACGCTGGAGGACTCCATCCACACGGAGAGCAACGAGATCAAGGTGCCCTTCGGCAAGGGCATCGTGGGCATCGTGGCCCAGAGCGGCAAGCCCATCAACATCAAGGATGCCTACAGGGTGAGTGGCCCCTTGCCTGTGCTGTGTGTGTGTGTGTGTGTGTGTGTGTGTGTGTGTGTGTGTGTGTGTGTGTACGTACGTGCGTGTGTGTGTGTGTGTGTGTGTGTTTGAGCGCGCGCGCGTGTGTGTGCGCGTGGATATGTATGTTTGTGATCATGCGTGCGCGTGTGTGTGCGTGTGTGTGTGTGTGTGTGTGAGAGAGAGAGAGAGAGAGAGAGAGAAAGAGAGAGAGAGAGAGAGAGAAACTCAGCGCATGCTTACTGATGTACATTTGTGTTTCGTGTAGTTGTATTTGTCTGTCTTATCATCCGTACCATCTCACTGGTATTATCCCATATTGTCCGCTTACCCAGTTTCTCCATATACATAGCCACACCCGTCCTCGTCCTGCGGCGACCCAGCAGTCCTCAAGAAACAAGCAGTTTCGAACGGTCATGAGGCAGTCTGCCAGTGGAAACTCATCACTGCTCTTGAGTTGGATTGGTGGTATCAATGGTGCTTGTTCTGATGTAACATACGCCAGACACCACCTGCTCCATCTTTTTTTTCTGCCGACAGTAATGGCTTGAAGCGTGAGTGAGTATATCCCCCGCTCCATCCATCCGAAGACAGGAGCGTACCTTGATGCTGGATGACAAATCTCTACACGATCTCTTATTTTAGCTTCTTTACCTTCTCATAAAGAATCTCGCTCTCCCTCCCTCTCTCCCTCCCCCCCCCCCCACCCCTCTCTCTCTCTCTCTCTCTCTCTCTCTCTCTCTCTCTCTCTCTCTCTCTCTCATTCGCTCGCTCGCTCGCTGTCGGTTTCCCTTCCACTCTTTCTCCACTTTGGATCAGACTTTGTATTGCAATATTGAACACAACAAACTACAGTATCATGAACTGACATTATATCAGTAGGCATCAAAATGTCATGTTTTACTGCATTCGTCTTCGTGTATGTTTTAAACAGACTTTTTATCGCGTGATTTTACACAGACTCTTTAACAAATGATTTTAACAAACTTTTTTTAACACGCATTTTACAGACACTTTTTAATACACGATTCAACATAGACTTTTCTCTAATCTGCAATATATAAGCCCTGTGGGCATGCTGGGAGCTTTCTCAGTGCAAATTGTATTCCCACTTTCTGGAAACAATGCAAATAACTTCTCTTTTCTATGACTCTCTTTGGCTTTGCCGGTTCTTTTTCTGTTTTTTCTTTTCTTTTATTTTTTTGTGGGAGTGGGGCATCTTTCTCTCCTGTCGTCTGCCGTTTTCAGCCTTGTGGGCCATTCCTCTGTCTTTGTTGCAGAGAGCCTTTTACTTTTTTTTATTTCTCTTGTCACAATTTATAACACATCAGCTATTTTATGGTAATCTGTCGACTACGTAGTGAGACCGGACACACTGTCTAGTGTAGGAACTTGCTGTCCATCCGTTATTGCGTATTTGCCCACGTGGCTTTATGTATCTTGTTTCTGCCTTTAATTCTTGTTTTCTTTTTACTTAAGTTTCTCGCTGTTTTTATACTATGGGGTGCCAAATAAGCGGAATCGTTGGCGCTACCAGTACAGCCTAATTTCATGAGGTTGAGAGACGTCAAAATTGTACTAATCATGTTAACTACTGGAAGTACATTTGTAAATATTGTCCATGTTGTCTCTTTCTTTTCCATTATGGAATTTTTCATCTCAACTTGGGGACAGTCCTGAAAAGTCCCTGTGAGGTCGCTGAGCTATGATAATAGAACTAGAACTAGAAGTTGTGATATTAAGCTGCTGGGACAGCGACAATTCAGGTATAGAAAGACTGCTAACAAACATGCTGTAAAGGTGCGCAGGCTATACAAACATTCGTGCAGAACAGGAACTAGAACTCTGAGTTTTTACAAAAAGCATATTCACACATCTCACCCCTACTTTCTTCCCCCAACCGCCTTAACAAACACGTCTATACACACGCTGTTCATAAGCCAATTGTGTACGAAGATCGTCAGTTGGCCAGAACAGATCTGTATTTGCAGACCGCGATTTAGGTGCTAGCTAGTCTTCTGTCATAAAGGAAGTCATATCCCCATCGTGTTAAATGTTTAGTCCATTGAACAGCAGAACGTAACTTAGCAATATATTGTAAATCTTGGACAGATGCAGTAGGTAATTGCATTTTTGTTCGATTTGGGGAGGGGGGGGGTTAATGTTTAGACAATCATTGTTTATTCCAACTGACACAATATTTGTTTCTTTTCTTTTAATCTTAAAAACCTATAATTAGAGCCAAACTGTTGTCCAAAGCACTGAAAAGAACGGCCATGTTGATTGATGAATAATGCTACACCATCTTCTGTCATTCTTGCCCATGTCAGCACATAACTTGAGGACTTTTACAGGGCTCACAACAAGACCTACCCAGCAGTCCTCTGAGATATGCCAATGCGTACCATGTCTATGTAAATATCGCGTGTGCACACATTGTCGATTTCAACTCGTTCCGGGTAATGGGCGTGAGGCCTGACATTAAAACATTTTTGACTTCGAGGTATTTCTGGAAACGTCTGTATGTCTATTTCAAGAACAGTGCCATTCAGAACTGTAATGCTTCTCAGTTAGTAACACGCTGCGTTAACGGCTCATGCCATTAACAACAGTGCTAGGTTTTTTTTTTATTTTTCTGATTGAAAGAGCGACAGACGGCCGTTACCTGACAGAGAGACAGACTGCTTGCTGAGGGAGGGACAGACGGCTGTCATTTGTCTCTGTTCGCCTCAACCACCTGTGTGTAGGCACAGATCCACATCACTCAATATATCATCATGTTCACGTTTAGAACCGTTCCAGGAACTCGAGATTGATCGTTATGAGACTGACTCGGCAGTCCACATGAAGTGTATCAAAAACATCGTGATATATGAATGTCATTGCCAGAAAGTAGACGGATTCGCACGTATAAATCTTTATAGCACACACTGACTGACTAATAAAACGGGAGGATCCCATTGGGGTACACACGTCATCTGCCTCTCGTTATGTCATGATGGCAAAGTATTCATCACCAGATCATTTGTCATCAAGAAAACTAACAATATCATCCCTCCCTCCCCGCCGCCCCCAGTCCACCATCCACGTCCCCGCCCCATCCCCAAACGTCTCGGGGCCAGTCCATTCTTCTGACAAGTCTATACTCAGCGTGACAACTACGTCGTGACTGAAAAAAAAAATCCCGGCAAAGCCTATCAAGCAGGCAAGTAGGTGAGGCTTGAATTGTAGAAAAGGAGACGTTCGTTTGCTGCAGTGTGGAACACAAATACCTTACCCTCTACACTAGCTGCGTGATTGACGATTTAGTGGTAAGAGTCATCGCCCAGATAGACAAAACAAACGAAAGGAAAAACTGTCTGTTCATAGGGGCAGCGCTAACTGTACAGTTTCAGAGGCCTTGACAGACAAATCCGAAAGTGGTCTATCAATGATGACGATCGTGGCTGATATTTAATGTGAGTTTCCAATAGAAAAATAAAAAAAAATGAAAGAAAAAGAAAATGATACCTAATTTACCCATTTAATGTTATTGATAGTATTGTATGTCCTTCATCTGATTCAACGATTATAGCCATACACAGTTAGGCACCTCCCCCATCCCACTCCTACCCACCTATGTTTTCCCCATCCCCTTCGTCTCCCACTCCCTTAACCCCTACACACATAAACCATGCCCACGAACGCATGCACGCACGCACGCACGCACGCATACACACACACACACACACACACACACACACACACACACACACACACACACACACACACACACACACACACACACACACACACACACAGGCATGCACGCACGCACGCACACACGCACACATATGCGCCAAGATGGGTCGTCCCCGCGTTTGAATTTAAACATCTTTAAGTGCAGACAATGCCTATGCCTCGGCGTGAAAGTTTTCACCGTCACACCATCACTCATGGGAAGGAAACCAGATACTGCCTCTTGAGCATCTCACTCACGCCTAGTGTTGGCGGCACAAACCGGTAAGACCATGAATACCGAGAAGGGTTGAAAAGGTACAGTATACCGTTACGGGTATACCGGTAATGATTCAAAGACTGAGCTGTTTGAAGAAAACGTCGGCTGAAGTAGCATTTGTTAGCAGTTGTCGTCGGAGAAGCTTGTATTTCCGAAAATTATTAGTTATTGTTACCGCTTGTCGCCGGGATTACAGAGAGAACTCAGAACTCAGAAATCCATTATTCAAGTATGTGTGTGTAAGAGAGAGAGGGAGGGGAGGGGGGAGAGAGAGAGAGAGAGAGAGAGAGAGAGAGAGAGAGAGAGAGAGAGAGAGAGATTCAAACAAGATGTTAAAAAGAGTCAATATTAGTTGGACTTAGAATGGAGGGAGAAAGACAGAAGAAATTCAGAGACATTTTTTCTGGCAGTCACCGAAGTAAAGGTAGAGCTGTTCAAATAAGATTTTGTAACTTTTAATGCACATTTGTATGTGTATATCAAAGAGAGACTTTTATTTCGGAAAATCTGCTAATGTAGTCTTCTTAATGTTAATGACTCGGAGGGTTTATATGTGCAACTATGTTTTAAAAGATTGCATCGACATTAAACGACAGCGCAGTTCCTTTTTTTCCTTGTCCACAAACTATTTCTCTTTCAAAAGACCCTTTCTCTTACGAGTTCTTTTCTTCCAAAGCCGTGCCCAGTATAACAAAAAGGGCACGGTGCTGAGACAAGACGCATGCAGCTGTGAGGAGATATTTTGCTATCTCTGTCCGTCTGGGCGCACGAAACGGTGTCATCCAATGAAAGTGCTAAATCACTTTGTTTTTAGGCAGACTGGTGGTCACCCGGGAATGCCATTTCTTGACCGAGCTCGCACGCGGGCATCTCCATTTTTTCCCATCCATTTCCATGCTTGTGTTGTGACAGCCCGTTGACCAAGATAGTGCAGTGTCACCGGTGGACTTCCAGCAAACGGTGTACCTTTGCAGAATACCGATTGCGCTGTAAAACAACAGAGTCTAATTTACTGGGGTGTTACGAGGAGTGAGTCAACATTTAAGGCAACAATACTGCCAAAATCCCTATTTCTCTCTCTCTCTCTCTCTCTCTCTCTCTCTCTCTCTCTCTCTCTCTTCTCTCTCACACACACACACACACACCACACACACACACACACACACACACACACACACACACACACACACTCGCATGCGCACACACTCGCATGCGCACACACTCGCACGCGCGCGGGCGCGCGCGCGCGCACACACACACACACACACACACACACACACACACACACACACACACACACACACACACACACACGTTCGCTCGCGCGCACGCTCTAAAAGCACTTTCCTGCTGTTTTTTATGCTTATTTTCAAGAATTTCAGCCAATGGTTAAACGGTAACCTGATTAAGAAAATTCCACGAATAGAGAAAATGGGCTTTTGTTAGCGTCTTTTCTCAGTAGAAAGGTCACCGTACTGGCCTGTTACTTGAAACTGGAGACAATCAACATCTGTCAGGACTGAAGTCAGGACTGTGTGGTGGAAGGAGAAGAACAGCGATGTTCTGCTTCTCCACGTAAGTCACACGGACTGTAGGGGAGCTGGTGGTGTTATGAAGAACAGTTCTTCCAATAACTTTCAGAAGCTGTCATTACCCGCATACGTCTCAGAGTGATTCGTCCGCAAAAGCAGGTTGCATATGACTTTGAATGAAAATCATTCAGGGAGAATCTCTGCTAGAAACAAGGTTAATGCGGGACTAAAGAAGGTAGCTACTTTGAAAATCTAATCAAAGTCCAACAGGCCCATGATTGATTTTTTTTTTTTTACAGTGGACTGTCTGCTTGACGTTGTATTAAAGTACAGTCAGGTCTCATCCCTCATGACCAGAACACACAATCGTTTATTTGACTCACGCAAAGGAAACATTCTGAGTAATTTGGTTGAAAGTTTAGAGAGTATGCAGAAGTTAAAACTACAAAAGCTGGTTTTGCGCTCCTGGCACAATCAAGGTGTGTAGTCGTATCAAACGGAGCTTCACATTCGCATTCAACTTCTTAAGGCAGCAGAAGAGCGCTCACACGGACGAATTTGCTCCAAAACGATCGCAGTCCACACGGTGATCGCGTGATGTATACGTCCATGTATGATCTTGTGACGACATCTTTGAAAACATACACCTTAAAAAAAAAAAAAAACGCTCTTGCATCAAGAAACGAAAAAAAGGGCATATGAAAACTTATAACTCCAGTCCATGCAAATGTCGATGGTTTGTTCGTGATCACGTTACCTAGCCTGATTCAGATGACCAGCATTTCTGGTATCCCACAAATTATTCTAGTCTCTGTCCGGTTCAGTCAACTTCCCATCGTTGAGTGAATCAGTGAATCTTGCGCCGCCTTTTTTTTTTCTAGCTGCCCTCTTTTTCTAGCTATCAAGTCACATGATTATGACCTATTGGCTATTATTTTAGTTACAGCTGTCACCCAAGAATTAACTGAATTTGAGGGAAAATGGAGCGTGTTCTAACGTCTCCGGGGTAATGGTCTGACCGGGTCACTTACAGGCTGTGATTGCTATTCCTACTGGTTGGATGGACTCTCATCCAGTTGAGTTTTTAACCACCTCTCAGATGTGTTCACTCGCCTCCAGCTGGCTTGCATCCAGCCACAACACCTCGATTTAGACCGTGTGGGCGGTCCATTAACCGAGCGCCAATCGAGTGGAACAGACATTTGTCTGGCGGTCGAGTAATCCGGCTTCCTTGCTAAGTAACTGTTTTCGTCGGCAGCATTTTATTTTTCAAAGTGGCTACCAGTAACTTTGGAATCCACAATATAGTAGGGTTTTTTGTTGTTTTGTTTTGTTTTGTTTTGGAGGAACTCATCATTCGTGAGTCTGCTAATTGTTCCAGGCAGTAAGTTTTTGATTGCTTTTATACGATTCTGATATGTGAATCTTTCTCAATCAGTTCCTTACAGAGAGCAGACTTCTTTCAGTCTATTCTTGACTGTTTCTAGAGCACAAGATTGACAGTCATCCTCAAGATTATTTTTGCCTCTTTTCTTAAACGTTCACTCCCACAACAAACTCCATCTACGAATAATACAGGTTCATCGTCTTGCTCTGTTTGCGGATTGCTACGTGTAATTATACATGGTTTATGGGGTTGATCCTTGTGTACATGTGCAAGGGAAGAAGATAATGGGATTCCGTGTTTGGGGGGGCAAAGTTACACACAGTACCTTCTTCTATGACACAATACATCTAGTCACACGATGACGCGACCCTACTGTTTTTGCCTGGTCACAAATTAAGATTCAAACGTTCACAAGACAGCTGTTTCAAGTTTCTAACAACCATCTTTAATAATAATATAAAAAGAGTCTAATGGCCATATTGGTTTTTTTGTTTGTTGGTTTGTTTGTTTTTTGCCCATCTCTCGTACTACTCGTGGGATCAAAAGCGGGCGATGATAGTGTACAGTCTGACGTGGTTGTTTGACCCATATTGTCATTCTCAAATGCCTGCGTTTTAAAACTCTGATAAGTTTTATTGTTTGACATTCATTGCTATTCAAAAAAAAAACCCCACCTATAACAGTTTGACGTGGATATTATTTGGTCCTGATTGCCATTCTCAAACACCCTACTTTAGCAGCCTGACTAGGCAATTGTTTGATCCTGATTGCCATTCTCAAACACCCTACGTTAGCAGCCTGACTAGGCAATTGTTTCGTCCTGATTGTCATTCCCAAACATCCCCTGATAACAGTCGGATGCGATTATTGTTCGTTTTGATTGCTGTTTCCAAACACCCTATGGTAACAATCTGACACGGTTTTTGTTTGACCCTGCTTGCCGCTCCTAAACACACCCTACAGAGCAGTTTGTTTAGCCCTGATTGCTATTCCCAAACACTCCGGGGTAATGGTCTGACCGGGTCACTTACAGGCTGTGATTGCTATTCCTGATTGCCGCATGGCAGTAGTCAAATGTGAGTGTCATTTGGCTCAGATTGCCATTTCCCGAACTCTCCCGCTGCAGCAGGTTTATTTATTATTTGGTCGTGATTGCAAATTCCTGCCAGATCTTGTAATAATCGTCTGACATTGTTTGTTGTTTAGTTGGTTAGAAGAAATACTCTTGTGAGCAGTCTGATTTGTTCATTGTTGGGTCCTCATTGCACTTTTACCCAAAAACTTGTGAGAACGATCTCATCTGGTCACTGTAAGCTGCACTGATTACCCCGGGAAAGCAGTCCGACGGGGTTACTGTTTGGCCCACATTGTCCTCCCCAAACACCCCAGGATAGCAGTCTGATGTGCTACTCTGGCTGTGATTGCTGTTCCTATATATCACACGATAGCAGTCTGATCGGTCATTGCTTGGCTCTGATTGCCTTTCCCATACAGCTCATGATAACTGCCTGACTTGTGCGTCGTTTGGATGTGATTGCCATTCCTAAACATTACACAACAGGTTGACTTCGTTGTTGTTTTTAGCCCTGACTGACATTACCAAAAACTCATGATAGCAGTCTCACTTAGTTATTGTTCGGCTGTAATTGCCAGTCCCAACTACTTCGCAGGAACTGTCTGACGTGCTTGTTATTTGGTCCTAGTTGCCATCCCCAAACATTCCAGTGATCGCTGTATGATACGGTTATTCTTGTATCTTAGCGGAGATTCCCCGTGTGTTCAGGTCTTGGCCAAAAAGGGGGGAAAGGTTGACGTATTGATTTTCCCTTTGTTCTCCCCGACACTTGCTGCAGGCAGTCTGACCGCCCAGTGTTTTGATAAATCAGGGAATCTGAAGGCAATCTCTCCTGTGATTGCCAATATTGCATGTTACACGTGGGCCGCGGCAGGCGGGTGGATCTGGCACACACACTGAGCTTGTAGTTGATGTATGACACGGCTGGTGATGACACCCGGGGTATCTGTTTACTGGATGTTCAGCGCGCACCATTGATAGCAGACACTTTTATTCTTTCTGTGACCTTTGCTGATGCCGACTTTGCCAGTTTTATGGACCAGAATATAAAAACGTTGATTCAGGACTTGCCTTTCTGGCATCTATTAGGGACGGATGAATACAGGCGACCTTTCAACAGTAAAGTAGGTTTATAGAACAACTGGCCTCTGGACAAATGACTTCCAAGGAAGTTCAAATGTGGAACACGGAGCGCCAGTTAGATGTAACCGGTCATGGCCTACTCCTGCAGAGGTACTGCAAAGAGAAAGGAAGACAGCTGAGAAAAGAGGATATTTTCGGAGTGAAACGAATGCTGCGTAACGCTGGGAAGATTGACATGTGGAGAAGGTGCTTCAGGATGAACGACTAGCCAGCTACGTTTTAAGGACACGAACACACACAGGACCTGAATGTGCTAAGCTTTCGGCACTGACCTCATGGTGACAGCTCTGTCTGAATTTAGTGCATGGAAACCGAAAAATGCATGCAGATTGAACTTTTGCTCTCCAGGGGACAATCTGACACTTCAACCATAAGCAAAAAACAAGAGAAAGCAGAGAACAGGAGATACTGCAATGGAAGCTCGGCTCCTTTTCAGTACCTGGTTAGCGCAGTGCTAAGAACGCCGTGTTCAGCGTTAGGCGTTGAGAGTTCTCTGCCCACTGGCGCTTACATAAATTTCAAAGCTATCTTGGCTTCCTTTCTCAGAGAAAGTTCTCTTTTCATGAAATATGACAACAACAGAAACATGTATTCGTTCATAATACAGCATCTTACAAACACACAGCAGTATGATCAAGTATATAAAAACACACCAAGCAATATCTATTGTCAGTGTACTGGGGATCGACAACAGTCTTAACTCAATGGCATGTAAAAGGTACAGAGACTGATTTTTTTTCCATCTTGCTGTCATCATTATTGTGGTCTCAGTGCAATTTTAGGTAGGTCATCTCCCTTCTCGCTGCTTGTCGCAGACTACCCGAATGCCGTATCATCTGCGTTAAGCGTGAACGTGGAACAGGGATGTCTCGTTTAAGCTCAGCTCCATGCTGACAGAGGAGGAATTGTCTCCTCTCAGCTACGGACAGTAGGCCAACAAATGGCACTCTGGCACTGCAGTCATCTGTCTTCAGCAGACACAGTTCCCACAGATCACTGGACATTTCTTCGGACAGCCTGGTCGCAAACAAATGGAGTTTGTTTGCTTTGATGCTTCAGATCAAAGTATTTCAGTTTTGCTTTGGATGTTGTAAGACCGGTTCCACGCGTTCGTTTACCAGATGACGTGCGTGCACGAGCGATAGAAAAACGTAATGATCCGGGGGCCTAACCAGAGCCCCTGGACCTTGTGGAGTGTAGCAGAAAGGTTGCAGACATTCCTTCTAGAATGTCCACAAATTATGTTGATTGTCTATATTACGTCACGGTTCTCTTTAGAGACTACTGCGTGCATTTAATGGCTGCGTAACGCCGTGGTTCTCGACCATTTAGGTTTCATAAAGTGTAACTGATCAGGCTGTTGGATGCTTGAGAGAAAGAGTAGTTTATGAGTTCTATTGGAGATAAAGCAAACTTTTTCATTTCGGTACCCATTTAAGGGCGGCCCGTAGCCCAAGCAGTTGGCTTTTTTACTTTTTTCCGTACTGTATCACACGGCGCCATGGTCCTACTTCTGAGGTGGGCAACAGGCAGGCCAGACGTGGCCACACTCCTTTCCCACGTGTCAGCTGGGGTTAAAAAGAAATGGCAGGGGTTAAAAAAAAATGGCAGAAAGAACAGCCAGGAGTTTCCGGACAGAGGACGGAACAAAACCCCCTCTGGCTTCCAGCGTGGGCAGAGGAGGCCATTCAGAAAAAGTTGGATTCGTACACATAATATCTTTTTATATTTGCGCATATTTAGAAGACCCTTGCTGATGAGCATAGCATAGAAAAAAAAGTGCAAGTCGGTGCCATGAAAAAATGCACCACATGTTTCAGTGAATCGCAGGGAGATGAGGAGATGACACCAGATCTACTCCTTGCATACAGAAGTTCCACTTGACATGCTCAGAAAATCTGGCTTGTTGCGCACTCTTTGCTGCTCCAATGACTAAAGCTGCTGCCTTTATCACAGCCACGCGGTCAGTCCGACAGCCACTGTTTGTTACTTCTGGAAGCTAACGTCGTGAATTCCAGAGTTAACGTGTGTGGCTCAAGCCTGCAGTCACACCTGGTTTCGGTCTACTGCTGTGTAAACGCCAATCAGCAGGCGGGCCATGTCGTGCCAGGTTAGTTCTGCTCTAGATGTAAACGAGGCCAATAATGACGATTCACAATTTGTGACTCTCCTGCTGGAAGTAACACCTATAATCCTATCACCAAGACGACCTTTCGCGCAGCCACACGCACAGACTTTCCACGTCCTTGGGAGAATGAGTCACTGACGGCTTTATGTTTGTAATCGATGGCTGAGAGCACACTGTTCTTTTTTTTCCCTCCATGTACAGCATGGGGACTTGACATTTCGCTTCAAAAGATGTATATGTGACGATTGCTGACAGCTCTATCGTGGAGTAGACTTACATGGTGCGTATTGATTTAGTTTGATAAGAAACATTCGGGGCTAGTTACCGTACTTTCCTATTGCGTGGAAACAAGTGATTCGTATCTCTGTCCCTCTCTGTGTACCTCTCTCTGTTTCCCACCGCCTCTCTCTCTCTCTCTCTCATCGCTCTCTCTTCTCTCTCTCCTCTCTCTCTCTCTCTCTCTCTCTCTCTCATTATCAACTGTGTCTTTGTATGTCTG
>JADBJO010012724.1:0-56345 GCA_016801955.1 Conus betulinus | reverse complement strand
GGGACAACTCCCACGGATCAGGACACGGACCAGATGCTGTCAGGCTAAAATCCATGACCTTGGCATTGACAGTCAAGTGCTCTGATCATTGCACTATTGCATGGAAGATGTGGTTCTGTTTCAAGAAGATAATGGTGTATATTATGACAGAGGGAATGGTTGTTAACAAGGACAGTGATCAGAGGCTTTGTGTTTTATCTCTGTGTGTGTGTGTGTCTATGTGTGTGTGTGTGTGTGTGTGTGTGTGTAATTGTGCACACGCACACATGTGTGTGTGTGTGCACCTGTGCTCATTAATATGTTTTCCCCACCATCAGCAAACTGTTGAGAGGAGAGTGTATGGTTGTACAGTGGCTAGTTCGTCTCTAGTCATGTCTGTACGTTGTACCCCAGAGAGTGTATTGTTGTACAGTGGCTAGTTCATCTCTAGTCATGTCTGTACATTGTACCCCAGAGAGTGTATTGTTGTACAGTGGCTAGTTCATCTCTCTAGTTATGTCTGTACGTTGTACCCCAGAGTGTGTACTGTTGTACAGTGGCTAGTTCATCTCTAGTCATGTCTGTACATTGTACCCCAGAGTGTGTGTATTGTTGTACAGTGGCTAGTTCATCTCTAGTCATGTCTGTACGTTGTACCCCAGAGAGTGTATTGTTGTACAGTGGCTAGTTCATCTCTAGTCATGTCTGTACGTTGTACCCCAGAGTGTGTAGTGTTTTACAGTGGCTAGTTCATCTCTAGTCATGTCTGTACGTTGTACCCCAGAGAGTGTATTGTTGTACAGTGGCTAGTTCATCTCTAGTCATGTCTGTACGTTGTACCCCAGAGTGTGTAGTGTTGTACAGTGGCTAGTTCATCTCTAGTCATGTCTGTACGTTGTACCCCAGAGTGTGTAGTGTTGTACAGTGGCTACCGTGGCTAGTTGTCTGTACGTTCTAGTCATGTCTGTACGTGGTACCCCAGAGTGTGTAGTGTTGTACAGTGGCTAGTTCGTCTCTAGTCATGTCTGTACGTTGTACCCCAGATTGTGTGTTGTTGTACAGTGGCTAGTTCATCTCTTGTCATGTCTGTACATTGTACCCCAGAGAGTGTATTGTTGTACAGTGGCTAGTTCATCTTCAGTCATGTCTGTACATTGTACCCCAGAGTGTGTATTGTTGTACAGTGGCTAGTTCATCTCTTGTCATGTCTGTACATTGTACCCCAGAGTGTGTATTGTTGTACAGTGGCTAGTTCATCTCTAGTCATGTCTGTACATTGTACCCCAGAGTGTGTAGTGTGCTATAGTGGCTAGTTCATCTCTAGTCATGTCTGTACATTGTACCCCAGAGTGTGTAGTGTTGTACAGTGGCTAGTTCATCTCTAGTCATGTCTGTACATTGTACCCCAGAGTGTGTATTGTTGTACAGTGGCTAGTTCATCTCTAGTCATGTCTGTACATTGTACCCCAGAGTGTGTATTGTTGTACAGTGGCTAGTTCATCTCTTGTCATGTCTGTACATTGTACCCCAGAGTGTGTAGTGTTGTACAGTGGCTAGTTCATCTCTAGTCATGTCTGTACGTTGTACCCCAGAGAGTGTATTGTTGTACAGTGGCTAGTTCATCTCTAGTCATGTCTGTACGTTGTACCCCAGAGTGTGTACTGTTGTACAGTGGCTAGTTCATCTCTAGTCATGTCTGTACATTGTACCCCAGAGTGTGTAGTGTTGTACAGTGGCTAGTTCATCTCTAGTCATGTCTGTACGTTGTACCCCAGAGAGTGTATTGTTGTACAGTGGCTAGTTCATCTCTAGTCATGTCTGTACGTTGTACCCCAGAGTGTGTACTGTTGTACAGTGGCTAGTTCATCTCTAGTCATGTCTGTACGTTGTACCCCAGAGAATGTATTGTTGTACAGTGGCTAGTTCATCTCTAGTCATGTCTGTACGTTGTACCCCAGAGTGTGTAGTGTTGTACAGTGGCTAGTTCATCTCTAGTCATGTCTGTACATTGTACCCCAGAGTGTGTAGTGTTGTACAGTGGCTAGTTCATCTCTAGTCATGTCTGTACGTTGTACCCCCAGAGTGTGTAGTGTTGTACCGTGGCTAGTTCATCTCTAGTCATGTCTGTACGTTGTACCCCAGAGTGTGTAGTGTTGTACAGTGGCTAGTTCGTCTCTAGTCATGTCTGTACGTTGTACCCCAGATTGTGTGTTGTTGTACAGTGGCTAGTTCATCTCTTGTCATGTCTGTACATTGTACCCCAGAGAGTGTATTGTTGTACAGTGGCTAGTTCATCTTCAGTCATGTCTGTACATTGTACCCAGAGTGTGTATTGTTGTACAGTGGCTAGTTCATCTCTTGTCATGTCTGTACATTGTACCCCAGAGTGTGTATTGTTGTACAGTGGCTAGTTCATCTCTAGTCATGTCTGTACATTGTACCCCAGAGTGTGTAGTGCTGTATAGTGGCTAGTTCATCTCTAGTCATGTCTGTACATTGTACCCCAGAGTGTGTAGTGTTGTACAGTGGCTAGTTCATCTCTTGTCATGTCTGTACATTGTACCCCAGAGTGTGTATTTGTTGTACAGTGGCTAGTTCATCTCTAGTCATGTCTGTACATTGTACCCCAGAGTGTGTATTGTTGTACAGTGGCTAGTTCATCTCTTGTCATGTCTGTACACATTGTACCCCAGAGTGTGTAGTGTTGTACAGTGGCTAGTTCATCTCTAGTCATGTCTGTACATTGTACCCCAGAGTGTGTAGTGCTGTATAGTGGCTAGTTCATCTCTAGTCATGTCTGCGCATTGTACCCCAGAGTGTGTAGTAGTGTTGTACAGTGGCTAGTTCATCTCTTGTCATGTCTGTACATTGTACCCCAGAGTGTGTATTGTTGTACAGTGGCTAGTTCATCTCTAGTCATGTCTGTACATTGTACCCCAGAGTGTGTAGTGCTGTACAGTGGCTAGTTCATCTCTAGTCATGTCTGTACATTGTACCCCAGAGTGTGTAGTGTAGTGTTGTACAGTGGCTAGTTCATCTCTAGTCATGTCTGTACATTGTACCCCAGAGTGTGTAGTGTTGTACAGTGGCTAGTTCATCTCTAGTCATGTCTGCGCATTGTACCCCAGAGTGTGTACTGTTGTACAGTGGCTAGTTCGTCTCTTGTCATGTCTGTACATTGTACCCCAGAGTGGTGTAGTGTTGTACAGTGGCTAGTTCATCTCTTGTCATGTCTGCGCATTGTACCCCAGAGTGTGTAGTGTTGTACAGTGGCTAGTTCATCTCTTGTCATGTCTGTACATTGTACCCCAGAGAGTGTATTGTTGTACAGTGGCTAGTTCATCTTCAGTCATGTCTGTACGTTGTACCCCAGATTGTGTGTTGTTGTACAGTGGCTAGTTCATCTTCAGTCATGTCTGCGCATTGTACCCCAGAGTGTGTACTGCTGTACAGTGGCTAGTTCATCTCTTGTCATGTCTGTACATTGTACCCCAGAGTGTGTAGTGTTGTACAGTGGCTAGTTCATCTCTTGTCATGTCTGTACATTGTACCCCAGAGTGTGTAGTGTTGTACAGTGGCTAGTTCATCTCTCTGTCATGTCTGTACATTGTACCCCAGAGTGTGTATTGTTGTACAGTGGCTAGTTCTCTTCAGTCATGTCTGTACGTTGTACCCCAGATTGTGTGTTGTTGTACAGTGGCTAGTTCATCTTCAGTCATGTCTGCGCATTGTACCCAGAGTGTGTACTGCTGTACAGTGGCTAGTTCATCTCTTGTCATGTCTGTACATTGTACCCCAGAGTGTGTAGTGTTGTACAGTGGCTAGTTCATCTCTTGTCATGTCTGTACATTGTACCCCAGAGTGTGTAGTGTTGTACAGTGGCTAGTTCATCTCTTGTCATGTCTGTACATTGTACCCCAGAGTGTGTACTGTTGTACAGTGGCTAGTTCATCTCTTGTCATGTCTGTACATTGTACCCCAGAGTGTGTACTGTTGTACAGTGGCTAGTTCATCTCTTGTCATGTCTGTACATTGTATCCCAGAGTGTGTAGTGTTGTACAGTGGCCAGTTCATCTCGTCATGTCTGTACATTGTACCCCAGAGTGTGTATTGTTGTACAGTGGCTAGTTCATCTCTAGTCATGTCTGTGCATTGTACCCCAGAGTGTGTAGTGCTGTACAGTGGCTAGTTCATCTCTAGTCATGTCTGTACATTGTACCCCAGAGTGTGTAGTGTTGTACAGTGGCTAGTTCATCTCTAGTCATGTCTGTGCTTTGTACCCCAGAGTGTGTAGTGCTGTACAGTGGCTAGTTCATCTCTAGTCATGTCTGTACATTGTACCCCAGAGTGTGTAGTGTTGTACAGTGGCTTGTTCATCTCTAGTCATGTCTGTACATTGTACCCCAGAGTGTGTATTGTTGTACAGTGGCTAGTTCATCTTTAGTCATGTTTGTACATTGTACCCCCAGAGTGTGTATTGTACAGTGGCCAGTTCATCTCGTCATGTCTGTACATTGTACCCCAGAGTGTGTAGTGTTGTACAGTGGCTAGTTCATCTCTAGTCATGTCTGTACATTGTACCCCAGAGTGTGTAGTGTTGTACAGTGGCTAGTTCATCTCTAGTCATGTCTGTGCATTGTACCCCAGAGTGTGTAGTGCTGTACAGTGGCTAGTTCATCTCTTAGTCATGTCTGTACATTGTACCCCAGAGTGTGTAGTGCTGTACAGTGGCTAGTTCATCTCTAGTCATGTCTGTACATTGTACCCCAGAGTGTGTAGTGTTGTACAGTGGCTAGTTCATCTCTAGTCATGTCTGTGCTTTGTACCCCAGAGTGTGTACTGTTGTACAGTGGCCAGTTCATCTCTAGTCATGTCTGTGCTTTGTACCCCAGAGTGTGTACTGTTGTACAGTGGCCAGTTCATCTCTAGCCATGTCTGTGCTTTGTACCCCAGAGTGTGTACTGTTGTACAGTGGCCAGTTCATCTCTAGTCATGTCTGTACATTGTACCCCAGATCCTGGCCCAGGCCCCACCTGCTGTGTCTGACAGTCTTCCACAGTATGTTCAGATCCTCACAAACACCTGTCTACAGGTAGGGAAGTGGTTGTTTTGCTCTTCATTCATCAAGGCAATATCGCTTTCCTCTTTTTCTGTATAATGCAACTTTGTGCCCCTTTGTCTATTGCTGTTCTTTTCCTGGTGTGCAATGTGATCAGTTGTATGAGTTATACTTGCTGTGTGGATGTTTGTGCATACATGTGTATGGTGTGGTGTGGTGTGTGTGTGTGTGTGTGTGTGTGTGTGTGTGTGTGTGTGTGTGTGTGTGTGTGTGTGTGTGTGTATGCTACACATGTGTCTGCATATAGTAGTAATGCAAGATGCAAAACAAAAACCAGACCTCTATCAGTTGTATGAGTTATACTTGCTGTGTGGATGTTTGTGTGTATATGTGTGGTGTGTGTGTGTGTGTGTGTGTGTGTGTGTGTGTGTGTGTGTGTGTGTGCTATACATGTGTCTGCATATTAGTAATGCAAGATGGCAAAACAAAAACCAGACCTCTGTTTTTCAAGTCATCCTACATTTAATCAGTACATAGGAGTGATGGGTAGCCTTCTTTCAAAGATGAAGATGAATCTGCCGTGGATGATATTACATGAATGCAGGGTACACAGGTATCTTCGACTTGTGTGAAGACTGCATCCTAGTGCAGGTGTGACCCCACATTGCAGAAGCAACATGCAGGGTTGCCAATGCACCTCCCCCTCTCTGTGAAAATTCCTAATAATGACCCTCTAAAGAAAGACTACAAAGGCCTTTTTTTTGTAGTTTTGTTTTCATTTTTTGTCTGGGATATAATTGTTTTTGTCTCATCTACATTTACTTTTCAGTAGACTCCATCCATTCAAAGTGTTTTCCTCCTTGAGTATTTTACTTTTTTCGGCATTAGATTTACCACCTCCAACTTCTTCTTCTTGAACACACTCAGATGGTGATGCCAGTTGCCGGCATGAAGTTGACTGCTCTCTGAAGGTCCGCCAGGCCCTGGTAGAGCTTGGCCCTCAGAGCCACTGGCTCCAGTCATGTGTCCTGCCTGGCATTACCTTCTCCAACAAAGACTGCCTCTCTTTAACCTTCACCACATGCCATGTTTGAACACACAGTGCGAACCTGAAAGGTTCCCCAGGTTTCATACATTTTGATCAGGCTTTTGCTGTGTTTATGTCTGTTGACATGTTGTGGGGCCTGGCGGACCCATACTTGTCAAAGAGTCCTCAACAGTTTGTACTTGAACACACTACATGGGTTCACCTTAACCCATACTGAATGTATTAGGGAGCCTCATTACAGCTCTTCATTTGAAGTGTGTAGTTCAAATGATGCAACTGCTTATTTCTTTGCTCTAGAGTAAATTACATTTATTTAAACACACCTGAAATTTGATTAGAATAGTTCTAGATTTTCCAAAGATTTAAAGGATTTTTTCTAATGTTTCTGAGTACAGATGTGCAAAGACGCACAGTGAAGGTTAAAGATTTGTTTTTTCTAAAACACTTTTTTTCTTTTTCTGCTCTACATTTGCCTCACAGCTAAGACTCCCTCCCTTAAAGATTTGTCCTCTGGAATATTTTTGTGTTTATCTGTACCAGATTTACCTCCGAATACAGATTCGCTTCACCAAAAGACTTTATTTCAGAAATATTCTGTCTCTTTCTATTTGAGATTTACTTCCCATTATTGACTCCTCCCTTTAACTTCATTTTTATCTTGAACATGTTTCTCTTTGTCTGTACTAGAACTACTGGCCTGTGAAGATGTGTTTTCTGAAACATTTGTGCCTTTGTCTGTACTAGACTTATCTTACAATAAAGACTTCCTTCCTTGAAAGACTTGGTTTGTTGAATGTTTTTGTGTTTTCATATACCTAGCTCATCTTACAATAGACTTCCTTTAGAGACTCTTTTCTCTCACACATTTTCATCTTAGGACAAGGTTTAATGACTAACAGCAAAATGCCCTTCCTTGAAAGACTTTGTTTACTGGAAATTTATGTCCCTTTATGTGTTGGCTCCAGTATAGACTCCATCCCTTCAAACACTTGTTTGTGGAACCTGCTGATCATTTTTTTTTTCTGCACAGAATTTGCCTCCCAACACAAAACTCTTTCTTTTTTGTTTGTAGTTTTGCATTGTAGGTTTGTAATCTGAAATATTTTTGTCTTGATCTGTTCCAGAATTAGCACCTAAAGAAAAAGATTCCCTCCCTTGCAAGACTAGTGGAATAGTTTTGTCATTGTACCACCTTGTCCTCCGGGCAAATTCCCTCCCTTGCAAGACAGGTGGAATAGTTTTGTCATTGTACCAGATTTACTTCCGGGCAAATTCCCTCCCTTGCAAGACTAGTGGATTAGTTTGTCATTGTACCGCATTGACCTCCAGGCAAAGATCCCCTCCTCGGAAAGATTGTCCTGTGGAATGTGTCTTTCTGTATGAGATAACCTTGTAATGAAGACTACCTTCCAAGAAATGTTTTATTTTTTTTTTAAAACGTGTCTGTCTTTCCCCTTGCTGTCACCTCCAAGTAAAAACTTCTCCATATCAAAGACTCGCTTTTCTATAACATTCAATTTTTCTTTGTTTTTAGTCCATGTACCTTTGAATGAAACTCCCTCCTTTTAAAAACTTGACTTTTTTTTTTAACAGATCTAGTTGCAAAGTGAAACGACTGCAGGCGGAAATCTAAACAAATCTTAAATAAATGTCAGCGAACCGCCCAGAGAAACGTGGACAAACAAGTCACACAAGACAACAAACAACGCGTTTCGATCTCTTAGGTCTTCCTCAGGTTCTCATTCAACGCCTTCCTTGCGCTGAACTCAGAAGCAATCTGAAGCGATCAAAGCTAAGGGCATTTTCGTTATTTCGTTATTTTTTGTCCGTCTTTGTTTCATCTGAGGAAGACCTAAGAGGTCGAAACGCGTTGTGTGTTGTCTTGTGACTCGTTTGTCCACGTTTCTCTGGGCGGTTCGCTGACATTTATTTAAGATTTGTTTTATTTAACATTTCAATCTCTGCCTGTCCCAAATATATGTTCCAAAGAAGATTTAGCATCGTTAAAGACCCAGTTTGTAAAGGATTTGCAGAGGCGGTTTCAAGAAAGGCTGTATACCACTGTGCCAAAATCAGAAGTAACATCTCCCTTTCTTATTGTTCTGATATTTACATCTTTTTTTGTGTGTATGGTTCCAGAAGTCTCCCGAGTCACGGCTGTCTGTCCCAGAGATGCTGGCACAACTGCATGCTGGCCTTGACTGAGTGATTGCCTGAGTGCCGTGATGCATTGTGGTCCCACTGTTGGTGTTGACAAGGTGTGTGTGTGTGTGTGTGTGTGTGTGTGTGTGTGTGTGTGTGTGTGTGTGTGTGGACGACGTGTGTTGGGCAGCTGTGTTTTACCTATACACTACATGTGTTCAGCGTGACCTCAGGCAGAGCACCGCGGAGGATGGTTTTTGTGTGTGTGTGTGTGTGTGTCTGTGTGTGTGTATGTGTGTGTTTACATGGGGGGAGGGGGTGTCAATGTCTGTGTCTGTCTATGGCTGTGCCCACACGAGAGTCTGAAAATGGTTGACCAGATCTGTATTAATATTATGTGAATGTGTACTGCCAGGATGAACAAAATATGGCCAGAACTCTGTGTGTGTATGTGTGTGTGTGCGCGTGCACGCGTGTGTGTGCGTGTGTGCATGCATACGTGTGTGTGTGTACGTGTCTGATCAAGAGAACTTGATAATGGTTGGCCAGATCAAATGCTCTGTGTGTGTGTGTGTGTGTGTGTGTGTGTGTGTGTGTGTGTGTGTGTTTGAGTGAGTGTGTGTGTGTGTGTGAGTGTGTGTGAATGAATGTGTGTGTGTGAATGTGTGTGTGTGTGTGTGTGTGTGTGTGTGTGTGTGTTTGAGTGAGTGTGTGTGTGTGTGTGAGTGTGTGTGAATGTGTGTGTGTGTGTGTGTGTGTGTGTGTGTGTGTGTGTGTGTGTGTGTGTTTGTGTGTATGCATACATGTGTGTATGTGTGTGTGATCAAGAGAACTTGATAATGGTTGGCCAGATCAAATGCTGTGTGTGTGTGTGTGTGTGTGTGTGTGTGTGTGTGTGTGTGTGTGTGTGTGTGCATACGTGTGTGTGTACGTGTGTGATCAAGAGAACTTGATAATGGTTGGCCAGATCAAATGCTGTGTGTGTGTGTGTGTGTGTGTGTGTGTGTGTGTGTGTGTGTGTGTGTACGTGTGTGATCAAGAGAACTTGATAATGGTTGGCCAGATCAAATGCTCAATGTGTGTGTGTGAATGTGTGTGTGTGTGTGTGTGTGTGTGTGTGTGTGTGTGTGTGTGTGTGTGTGTGTGTGTGTGTGTGTGTGTGTGTATGATCAAGAAAACTTGATAATGGTTGGCCAGATCAAATGCTCAATGTGTGTGTGTGTGTGTGTGTGTGTGTGTGTGTGTGTGTGTGTGTGTGTGTGTGTATGATCAAGACAACTTGATCATGGTTTTGCCAGATCACATGTGACATTGTCATAGCTCAGGGCAGTCAGTAGTTTCAAGTAGTAGATTTGATTACTTTGGGCGCAGCACTGATGCAGAAGGAAAACTGCTCTCCCAAATGAGTGATAAAACAATAAACCATGCTCAAATTAGAAATGAGAGGGTAAACCACGCTCAAGTTAGTAATGAGAGGATAAACCACACTCAATAATAATGAGAGGGTAAACCACACTCAAGTTAGTAATGAGAGGATAAACCACACTCAATAGTAATGAGAGGGTAAACCACACTCAAGTTAGTAATAGGAGGGTAAACCACACTCAGTAATGAGAGGGTAAACCACACTCAAGTTGGTGATCAGAGGGTAAACCGCACTCAAGCTAGTAATGAGAAGGTAAACCACACTCAAGTTAGTAATGAGAGGGTAAACTGCACTCAAGTTAGTAATGGGAAGATAAACCTTGCTCACGTTAGTAATGAGAGGGTAAACCACGCTCAAGTCTGTAATTAGAGGATAAACCACGCTAGTTAGTAATGAGAGGGTAAACCATGCTCAAGTCAGTAATGAGAGGGTAAACCACTCTTAAGTTAGTAATGAGACAGTAAACCACACTCAAGTAAGTAATTAGAGGGCAAACCGCACTCAAGCTAATAATGAGAGGTAAACCGCACACAAGCTAGTAATGAGAGGGTAAACCACACTCTAGTAATGAGAGGGTAAACCACACTCAAGTTAGTATTGAGAAGGTAAACCATGCTCAGTTAGTAATGAGAGGGTAAACTGTGCTCAAGTTGGCCAATCTTGACTCTGATTCATGCCAGTCTGCTGTTTTTAATTTGTATGATGGACCTTTGTTTTCCTGTTTTGAACCTGTTAGTGAAAAGCAGATTTTTGATTTGATTGCTCATTCTCCTGGTAAAAGTTAAAGTTATATCCTTGACCTTATCCCCACACCCTCATGAAACAGTGTGCCTCACATCTGGTGCTGTTGAATACGTCCATTGTGAACAAATCTCTCGCATCTGTTTGTGTCCCTCCACAGTTCAAACATGCTGTTGTCACACACCTTTGTTGAAGAAAAGTGGTCTTGACGCAAATGATATGAAGAATTTTAGACCAGTATCAAATCGTCCATTTCTTTCTAAAATCCTTGGACGTATTGTCTTGAAGCAGCTCCAATCCCATTTGTCGGAAAATGGTCTCCTGGAAGCGTGTCAGTCTGCTTACAGGAAAAAACACAGCACAGAAACTGCAGTTCTGAGTGTCTTAGACTGCCTGCTTTGTAAATCAGATGATAAACTGGTCTCCCTTCAAGCATTGATCGACCTCAGTGCTGCTTTTGATACTCTTGACCACTCTATCCTACTCAAGAGACTAAGGGTTACTTTTGGATTTGACGATATGGTTCTCAAATGGTTCACATCATACCTTTTTGACAGGACACAGACGGTAACTGTTAATTGTGCTGAATCATCCCCTTCTCTTCTTCTGTATGGTGTTCCCCAGGGCTCTGTCCTTGGTCCAGTTCTTTTTAACCTTTATTCTCAGCCCTTATCTGAAGTTATTTCTGCCCATGGCTGTGACTTCCACAAATTCGCAGATGACATTGAACTCTCTAAGAGCGCAACTACCACCGATTTTCAAGGTGCTCAATCAGATATTACCACATGTTTTAGGAAAGTTAGTAATGAGAGGGTAAACCACACTCAAGTTAGCAATGAGAGGGTAAACTGCACTCAAGTTAGTAATAGGAGGGTAAACCATGCTCATGTTAGTAATGAGATGGTAAACCACGCTCAAGTTCATAATGAGAGGGTAAACCATACTCAAGTTAGTAATGAGAGGGTAAACTGCACTCAAGCTAGTAATAGGAGGGTAAACCATGCTCATGTTAGTAATGAGAGGGTAAACCATGCTCAAGTCTGTAATTAGAGGATAAACCACGCTCAAGTTAGTAATGAGAGGATAAACCACGCTCAAGTTAGTAATGAGAGGGTACACCATGCTCAAGTCTGTAATTAGAGGATAAACCACGCTCAAGTTAGTAATGAGAGGGTACACCATGCTCAAGTCTGTAATTAGAGGATAAACCACGCTCAAGTTAGTAATGAGAGGATAAACCACGCTCAATTCAGTAATGAGAGGGTAAACCACGCTCAAGTCTGTAATTCGAGGATTAACCATGCTGAAGTTAGTAATGAGAGGGTAATCCATGCTCAAGTTAGTAATGAGAGGATGAACCACACTCAAGTCAGTAATGAGAGGATGAACCACACTCAAGTCAGTAATGAGAGGATGAACCACACTCAAGTCAGTAATGAGAGGATGAACCACACTCAAGTTAGTAATGTGAGGATAAACCACACTCAAGTCAGTAATGAGAGGATGAACCCACTCTCAAGTCAGTAATGAGAGGATGAACCACACTCAAGTTAGTAATGAGAGGATGAACCACACTTAAACTGAAGCAAGTAATGATGTGATGCAAGAAGAAAACTGCTCATAAGAAAAAAAAATACTGCTGGGAGGGAAAAATCTTAACTGACTCATAATAGAATGGGGGAAAAAAACTTGATAAGCAAGTATTGATGGTGTGGTGAAGGAAAACCATGCTTAACGGAAATGATGAAATGCTGATAGAAAACTACTCTTGAATGAGTAATGATGAATGCTGATAGAAAACTACTCTTGAATGAGTAATGATGAAATGCTGATAGAAAACTACTCTTGAATGAGTTATGATGAAATGCTGAAAGAAAACTATTCTCAAACAAGTAATGATGAAATGCTGACAGAAAACTACTCTCAAACAAGTAATGATGAAATGTTGATAGAAAATCACTCTCAAACAAGTAATGATGAAATGCTGATAGAAAACCACACTTAAACAAGTAATTATGAAATGCTGATAGAAAACCACTCTCAAACAAGTTATGATGAAATGCTGATAGAAAACCACTCTCAAACAAGTAATGATGAAATGCTGATAGAAAACAACACTTAAACAAGTAATGATGAAATGCTGATAGAAACCCACTCTGAAACAAGTAATGATGAAATACTGATAGAAAACCACTCTCAAACAAGTAATGATGAAATGCAGATAGAAAACCACACTTAAACAAGTAATGATGAAATGCTGATAGAAAACCACTCGCAAACCAGTAATGATGAAATACTGATAGAAAACCACTCTCAAACCAGTAATGATGAAATGCTGATAGAAAACCACTTTCAAACAAGTAATGATGAAATGCTGATAGAAAACCACTCTGAGACAAGTAATGATGAAATGCTGATAGAAAACCACTCTGAAACAAGTAATGATGAAATACTGGTAGAAAACCACTCTCAAACAAATCTTAAATAAATGTCAGCGAACCGCCCAGAGAAACGTGGACAAATGAGTCACAAGACAAACCACAACGTGTTTCGACCTCTTAGGTCTTCTTCAGGTGCAACAAACATGAAACAAATAACGAAAATGCACTTAGCTTTGATCGCTTCTGTGTTCAGCGCAAGAAAGGAAGCATTTCAACGCCTTCTTTCTTGCGCTGAACACAGAAGCGATCAAAGCTAAGTGCATTTTCGTTATTTGTTTCATGTTTGTTGCACCTGAAGAAGACCTAAGAGGTCAAAAACGCGTTGTGGTTTGTCTTGTGACTCGTTTGTCCCACGTTTCTCTGGGCGGTTCGCTGACATTTATTTAAGATTTGTTTAGATTTCCGCCTGCAGTCGTTTCACTTTGCAACTAGATCCACTCTCAAACAAGTAATGATGAAATGCTGACAGAAAACCATTCTTAAACAAGTAATGATGAAATACTGGTAGAAAACCACTCTCAAACCAGTAATGATGAAATACTGATAGAAAACCACACTCAAACCAGTAATGATGAAATGCCCAAAGAAAACTGTGCTCAAACAAATAATGAAATGCTGAAGGAAAAAAACTGCTGTCAAACAAGTAATAATGAAATGCTGAAGGAAAGCTGCTGTCAAACAAGTAATAATGAAATGCTGAAGGAAAGCTGCTGTCAAACAAGTAATAATGAAATGCTGAAGGAAAGCTGCTGTCAAACAAGTAATGATGAAATACAGAAGGAAAGCTGCTGCAAACAAGTAATAATGAAATGCTGAAGGAAAGCTGCTGTCAGACAAGTAATAATGAAATGCTGAAGGAAAGCTGCTGTCAAACAAGTAATAATGAAATGCTGAAGGAAAGCTGTTATCATCAAAGTGATGATTCAGTGTTGAAGGAAGGCTGGTGTCATATTAATTAAGATGGGATGCTTGATTTCAAGAACATTTTTCCCAAACGAGCAATGGTTGGATGCTAAGGAACAACTTTCAAATGAGTAAAAACTGTAAACACAAGGTGCTTTTTCATTTGTGCAGAAAATGACTTTAAAGTACAGTATACCTGCCTACTTATCAAAATTTGTTTGTTTCTTTATTTTGTTTTCTTTTGTGCAATAAATACTTTGATAGAAAATATAGTGCTGAAATTTTTACTTTACAAGAACAATCATGATGTAAGTTGTAGTATAGTAAAACTGACAGGATTAGAGCAAGAATAGAATAATGAAACAAGGGCATGTGTAGTGATTTAATACTTACTTTATTTGTTAGAGCTGAAGTGTTGATGACACACGTCAGATGAGGAACTTCAGGTTTATAGGCAGACGTATGTGTTCTTTTTTTTGTTTTTTGTTTTTTTTTTTTTACTTTTATTGCAACTCAGATTCTCCTGAAGGATTTGTTAATCAGCCATGTCTTATATTTGATGTGATAACAGAAATAAAAAATTACATTCATTTCTGAGGTAGCTAGCACTGACCTGCCAACAGTTCAACATTTACATTGACTGTTTCACAAAGAAATGTGGGAGATAAATGTGGTCGACATTTATGAAATTATTTTTCTTGAAGGTAGTGGTACTGCATCTGTGGAGGGCTTTGGCTTCTCTTGATCTTGATGATCACCGGGAGAAACATTATCAAGTCTTTTTTTTTTATTTCATTTTTTTATTCTTTTTTTTTTGCTCTCCAATGAATGGATAACTGAAAGATATCACCCATCAATGAGGTAGTGGATTTGTGGGGGTATGTACCGAAGTCGAGGTTTAATTCCACTGTAATGAAATAACTGTGAAGTTCTTAGTTGAGATTCAGTTTGAAGCTGACAGCACCAGGCTTGCAGGAAAGCGGTCACTGATGAGTGTGTGAAACTCAAAGTGCTTCCTTCAAACCGTGTTCTGGCTTACAAGTATTTTTTGCAATTATCTGCTGGGAATGAATTTCCTCCCCAATCTTAACATTTCCAGACACAGGAGCAACTGTTTGACATTATTTGAGAATGTTTTGAAACAAAAAGGAACAAAGACAGCAAGAGAATCATGACGAAAGCCCAGAAATCCAGAAACTACATTCAGTGCTGTTACAAGTGCTTGTTTGTAGCCGTAAGCCCCTACTTTCGGCAGCACCACAATGCAACAGGCAAGGGAAATAATTTCACAAGTGTCGACCAGTTGAAAGGTTTGTGTGAAAGTGTAATTATGTGCCTTTTAAACCATATCTTTGTACATGCTTCATATTTTACAGAGAAATGCATTGTATGTTTATAGAGTTACTTTGAACATGATTAGAAAAATAATGGTTTATTTCAGTGTGATGACTGTTTATAATGAATAAGTTTTGATAACACGCATGTTTTTTAAAATTAAACAACTCTGCAATCTTTTCATTCATTGTTCATTTTAGCATGGCGACTGTTGAGTGAAAACAAGCAAATTAAAAAAAGCAAGACAAACAAGCATCTACTTTGGAAAATGAGCATGGTATATGGCTTAATTTATCGTCTGTGTTGAAAGTAAAAATAGTCTATGTCATGCAGTGGCGTTTTGAATTTCTGACTGTAAAACAAATGCAAGCAAAAGAAGATGATTGCCTCATCTATTGGTTTAAAATGCAGATTTTTTTTTTCATTTGCTAAAAATGAGACTCTGTAATCCTTACTAGGATAAGGGAATTCTTCCATAATTCTTCGGATACAGAAAGTCTAGAAGGACACACACACACACACACACACACACACACACACACATGACAAGTTGGACACATTCAACTGCAATCTAGTTGCAGTAAGTTCTTATATGAGGGTGTGACCGCAACATCTAAATATTCTCCAGTTTTCCAAAGTCCATTTTTGGAAGACGCAAGGTGAGAAGGAGGGTAAGATGTGATGTATATTGTATGCGGGTTAATAGTAGAAAAAACTTATTTGAGTAAAAGGTTAAGATGCCTTTTTCATTCACTTGCCCAAATGCACGCAATTCTGAACGTTGAAAAGGAAGGTAAACCCCAAATCATTGTAGTGAACTTAACAGACAGGTTCCCCAGGACATGCCTTGAACATTAGCAAAGGTTTATAAAACATCATCAAGCAGTTAGCATGGAAGACATATTGCCTGGCCCCAAAAAGGGACAGAAATGAATGGGGAAATGCAGCTTGCTGGCTGGCTGGCTTCTACGACATTGAGAATGTTCAGGGCTCAAATGGAAAGACTGGAAGCAGACAGCCGAGTTTCATCCACTTCATGGAGAGTGTTCTCAAATTTCCTCACCAACACTGCAGGTGTGTGTAAATCTCAGGCCTGGTTGATGCCCCAGTATGTTATGAAAGGAGGCTTAGAGAATAGCCCTGTCACATAGGCTTAGACCAAAATGAAACTCCATTGCATTGTCTTTACCCTCATTGGTCATCAGAAAAAAGTCTCAAATCGGTGGCCCTTCATATCCTCCTGCTGTCGTGGTGATCTCTCTTTCGCTTTCCTTTGCATGTCGAACCCCTTGCTGAATTCATGTTGAAGTCATTGGCATCGGTGAGTTTATGGGCACTATCGTAAGAGAGAGGCACAGGCACACACTGGCTCTGCAACTAAGCACTTGTCAGAAGGGAGCTTAATACAGGTTGAAATGTAGGTAGACTGGCACTACTAAACACCATCACAATGAGTCGGTAGCAGTGCACGACTCTGGTCTGTTGCCCACACACGCGCGCTCACACGCACACACACACACACACACACACACACACACACACACACACACACACACACACACAACACACACACACACACACACACCACACACACACACACACACACACACACACACACACACACACCAACCGCACACACACACACACACACACACACACACACACACACACACACACACACACACACACACACACACACACACACACACACACCCTCCCCATGCAGAAGTCTCTACACCAGAAGTCTACAAAACAAAATGAAAAACGCAGTACATAGATCGCCCAGCAGACGTTAGTGTCACATTCGATCTTTTGAACTACTGCCGTTTAACCGACTGAGCTTTTCACCGTACGTTTCCACTGCGAAACAGATGGCTACAAATGCTGATATAAGGGCCTACTTCACTTTTAACTCCATGGTATACAAAAAAGAACACACTGTAGTGTGTGTGTGTGTGTGTGTGTGTGTGTGTGTGTGTGTGCACGCGCGTGAGTCCGTGCATGTGTGCATGCGTGCGCGTGCACTCTCACTCTCCTCTGTGTGTGTGTGTGTGTGTGTGTGTGTGTGTATGTGTGTGTGTGGTGTGTGTTTCTAAATATTTTGACAAACATATCTTTTCTCCCATCAACTGATTTTGTTAACGAAAATTTGCATTTATCCACGCCCTGATGTCTGTTTGATTAATTACCACTACCAAGTGTTAATTATGCTTTAATCACGTCAGTTGGGTTTATCTGCATGTCGGCAAGATAGCGCCGAACTACTGAACCGTTTTAACAAAACTTGGTGAAAACACACGACGACCAGACAGACGCTCATCGCTTCGATCTGATCCAGACCTGCTGACCTACTCTTCCCACTTACTGCATGGACTTTTGACCTTTGGGTCAAAGTTCGGATTTGGATTTACAGTAAAGGTCAAGTAGTGACAACAAAGTTTGAACAGATGAAAATCGCCCTGGCTCTGTTGAGAAAAAAAAAAGTGAAAAAGATGATTTTATCCTGGAATTTGGGGTCAGCAAATGTTTCAATGCCATATATCTGCGAATACAGCAGAAGGATGCATGACTTGAGGACTCCTTGTAACTCTACGCCATTTGAAGGGCACAGGGATTTGGAGTGAAAAGCCAAGAAGCCAAGAAGCAGACGACAGAAAAACGAAGGTCGTGTGGATCGTGCTTGCACAGAAAAAGAAACGGGCATGAGACCTGCCTCAGAGTCAGGTATGGTGGTATTGGTCAGGGCTTGGACAGTGCAATGGATATGTTTTAGTACTGACTGATCTGAGAAAAGCCAGGTGCAGCTTTGAGTGTAATCGAGAATACATAGCGTTTTGAACCTAACCTAAAACCGTGGACTGTGTAAGATTTCAAGAGGAGAGCTATTGAGAAAGGGTGTATGTTAAATTTGTTGCCTGTTTTTTTTTTTTTTTTTTTTATTATCTATAGCTTTAGAGACCGTGACAGAAAAATACAAACGAAAGAAAGAAAGGAAGACAAAAGGAAAGTGGAAAAAGGAATGAATGAATGAATGAAAGAGAACGAAAGAAATACTTCTTGAACTTTGCAAAAAATTGTTTTTAGGCCTAATTTGTATGTAATTGAACACAATATGTACATTTTAAGGACAGAGTTAAAAAAAAAACGTTAAACGCAAAAAGAGCGAGTGAATAAAAGAAACAAAGAACAAGTGAAAGAAAGAAAGAACGAACAAAAGCAAAATAAACGGATGGAGAAAGAAAAGCAAAAGAAAGAAAGAAACAAAACAAACACACAAGCAACAACAGAAACAAAGAGAATGAACGAAAGAAAGAACAAGACAGGAAAAAATTCAAAAAATCAATAAACTAAAGAAGAAAAAGAAATGAATAAACGAAAGAAAGAGTGAATGGGGGAAAAAAAAAAAAAACTAAAGAAAGAAAGAAAAATAAAATCAGAAAAAAGGGGTGGTGAAGGAAAGACCGAGACAAACAAGAAACAAACAAACGAACAAAAAACCCGAAAGAACCAAAGAAAGAGGACAGAAATGTTGAAGTAGTAAGTACGGGAGGGTGGATGGAGAAGAGGAGGAGGGAAAGGGGGGGGGGGGGGGGGGGGGGAGTCAAGTCAAAGTAAACAGACACGCAGCGAACAGACAACCTACTTTGGTGGTACTGACATGTTATGACTGTGATAACGAGAGAGTGAGTTGTCATTAGTAACGTATGAAATTAACGCTCAAATGCAGCACTGTTCCTCACCCCCCCCCTCCCTTTCACACACATACACACGCGCGCGCGCGCGCGCGACACACACACACACACACACACACACACACACACAAAACGCTCGCGCGCGCACACACGCACACACACGCTCGCGCGCGTACACACACACACACACAGAGACACACACACACACACACACACACACACACACACAGAGCGGGAGCGGAGATTCAATGGTTTGCATTGACATGGGAAAGAAAGCTGAGTGCACAATAAAGATAACTTCACTTTATGGTTGCTGTGCTGCGATCGATGTAAGAAAGAGTGGAAATATGACTAACTGTGTCACACGTGCGTGGTCGCGCAGGCACGGGAGTTTTGGCCAGTGAGAGAGAGAGAGAGAGGGGGGCTGGGAAAGAGGGAGGGAGGGAGAGAGAGAGAGAGAGAGAGAGAGAGAGGGGGGGCTGGGAAGAGAGGGAGGGAGGGAGAGATCGAGAGAGAGAGAGAGAGAGGCAGACAGACAGATAAGCAGACAGACAGATAAGCAGACAGACAGATAAGCAGACAGAGGGATGCAGACAGACAGATAAGCAGACAGAGGGATGCAGAAAGACCGACGGAAAGAAAGAAGCAGGAAAGGTGTGCTTGGGAGAGGAAAAGGAGAGAGACAGAGAGGGGGGGGGGGGGGGGGGGGGGCTGTGTGTTTGGTGAGGGTTAAGGATGCAGAAGGAAGGGGAGGGGTTGGACAGGGAATAGAAATCATGATCATTTTCCCTTTTTCTTTTTCAAATAGTATAAAATGACATTCATAGCGACGTCTTGCAACGAGCAATCGCAGTCTCCTGTTTCCAGAAAAGCAGTCTTGCTCTGTTTTCTTCTCTGTTTGAAAGATCTGTCATGATCACGGTAAATTTTGTTTGTCAGTATTGTCAGTAGGTTCTGTGCAAATATTTACATCAATGAATTGTTAGCCTGCGTCGTGTGTGCAAATGCACCCATATTGTTGTACAAATCACTTCATGTTTATTTTCATTTGACTTCTTCCAAGTGTTATGGGTTTGTCAATAAACGATTAGGTCATAGCTTGATCAGTACGGTGCCACCTGAAAGCAGGATGGAGAAAGCTCACATCAACAAGGCTGTGAGGGATGCCATATTAGCCAGCAGCTCTGGGGAATCGGCTTCCAAGCCAGAGTCTTCGCCGGAGATGTTGGAAAGAGGGTTTGTAGGCTTATCAGCCTGCGATCTTATGGAACAGCACTCGATGTGTGGTAAGAGGAGGACCAGAAGCCCTCGAAGCAATGGCAGAGGCAGCTGAAAAGAGTTCAAACTGAATCTGGTCGAGAGGAAGAACTTCGTAAGTCTTAAATTGTCAGCTGAGCACAGGTGTGTTCGTTGGCTACGTGGCCAAGGCATCCTAAGAAGAAAAACATAGCACCTTTTGAGACGCCCGTCAATTCACAATTCAGAAATTGCACGAATCCCGCCAACGCCGAAAATATGTCTGACAGGGCATCTGGGAGTCAGGATCTGGATGCGCCCCCCCCCCCCCCCCCCAAGAATGTAAGAAGTGTAAGAAGTTCAGGGCCGATATACTTGTCTGAGGGGGGGTTCTTTTCTGATGACCTTCTGCTGTCAAGCTCTCCCTGGAGTTTCTTCCTACTAACGCTTGGGTAGATCATTGACTTCCGGTTGGACTGGATGACACTGGGAAAGACCAGATTCACCGGCTTTGTGGTTCAAACTGGCCCCCGACATGTAGCATGTCCCATAGAATATCCACGAAATGCTGAAGAAGTATTTCCATGGCTTCTCAGTGAGACTCTTCACAAAGGAATACATAGTAGACAGGATTAATATGGAGGATTGATAACCAGCGGCTATGTAGTTTTGTGCTGGCAGTGGAGGTTATTTTGGAAGCAGCCATGAGTAGTACAGGTACAAAAGACCTCGAAAATGAACAGGAGAATGAATATAAAATGCCTCGTCTGAAAGCATTCGTGGAGGACTTATCCACCCGGATAGATGACACACGGAACACTGAAGCAATCGTCTTTTCCACCCGGAAAGATGACACACAGAACACTGAAACAGTCAGACGGACAAGAGGCTTCATGAAGGATGAGTTATAAACCACAGAAATCACGAAGCCCCTCCCTACTGAAAGAAGCAGTAGCTGAAGCAGTCGCGTTCATTGTTGCCAGCCAAACCAACCCAGTGTGACACAAAAACCAGTGCAGAGCATTGGAAGGTGGTATGATGACTCCTTGAAAAGACGCAACAGGGGAGAAGGAAAGCAAACAAATGGCAGAAGAAAGTCTGCAGGTAATACGCCAGTGTGGTCACCCCAGCAAGCACAAGGTGTGATGTCTGGGTGTTGCGCTTGAAGTGATTTGACCATTGGCCTGTAAAAAAGCAGGACCTTTGAAACGTAACGCGTAAATGTACAACAAGTATTTAAGTCAGACGGTTTTTTAATCTCGTATCACACAACACAACACACAACAAAACACACACATTTACACACACACACGCGCGCGCGCGCGCAGAGAGAGAGAGAGAGAGAGAGAGAGAGAGAGAGAGAGAGAGAGAGAGAGAGAGAGAGCTGCTATGAATGTCATTTACCGAGCCACAAACACAAAATAGACCATCCTGTATTGACATTTTATGCAGAGCACTTTTTTCTGTTTACAATTGCCGCCCCCCCCCCCCCCCCCCCTCCCCCATACACTGAACAGTGGAACGTTATGACGTGCCATTTACCTGTATGGATTAGCGAACTGTACATGAAAGGTCATTATGGGCCATTTATCTGTATGGATTGACGAAATGAACAATGGAAGGTCATCACGTGGAAGGTCATTACGTGCTATTTATCTGTCATCACGTGCCATTTATCTGTCATCACGTGCCATTTATCTGAAGGGATTAGTGAACTGAACAGTGGAATGGGCCATTTATCAGAAGGGATTAGTGAACTGAACAGTGGAAGGTCATTACGGGCCATTTATCTGAAGGGATTTGTGAACGGAACAGTGGAAGGTCATTATGGGCCATTAATCTGTATGGATTAGTGAACTGAACAGTGGAAGGTCATCATGTGCCATTTATCTGTACGGTTTAGTGAACTGAATAGTGGAAGGTTTTTATGGGCCATTTATCTGTATGGATTAGTGAACTGAATAGTAAAAGGTCATTACGTGCCATTTATCTGTATGGATTATCGAACTGAACAGTGGAAGGTCACAACGTGCCATTTATCTGAAGGGATTAGCGAAGTGAACAGTGGAAGGTCATCACGAGCCATTTATCTGTCATCATGTGCCATTTATCTGCCACCACGTGCCATTTATCTGTCATCACGTGCCATTTATCTGTCATGTGCCATTTATCTGTCATCACGTGCCATTTATCTGTCATCACTTTGCCATTAATCTGAAGGGATTAGCGAACTGAACAGTCAAAGGTCATTACGAGCCATTTATCTGTATGGATTAGCGAACATAACAGTGGAAGGTCATTACGGGCCATTTATCTGTATGGTTTAACGAACTGAACAGTGGAAGGTTATTAAGGGCCATTTATTTGTATGGATGAGTGAACTGAACAGTGGAAGGTCATTAAGGACCATTTGTCTGTATGGATTAGCGAACTGAACAGTGGAAGGTCATAACGGGCCATTTATCTGAAGGGATTAGCGAAGTGAACAGTGGAAAGTCATTACGGGCCATTTATCTGAAGGATTAGCGAACTGAACAGTGGAAGGTCATCACGTGCCATTTATCTGTATGGATTGGCGAACTGAACAGTGGAAGGTCATTACGTGTGATTTATCTGTATGGATTAGCGAACTGAACAGTGGAAGGTCATTACGGGCCATTTATCTGTATGGATTAGCGAAGTGAACAGTGGAAGGTCATCACGAGCCATTATCTGTCATCACATGCCATTTATCTGTCATCATGTGCCATTTATCTGTACGGATTAGCGAACTGAACAGTGGAAGGTCATTACGAGGCATTTATTTGTATGGATTAGCGAACTGAACAGTGGAAGGTCATTATGGGCCATTTATCTGTATGGATTAGCGAACTGAACAGTGGAAGGTCATCACGAGCCATTTATCTGTCATCACGTGCCATTTATCTGTCATCATGTGCCATTTATCTGTACGGATTAGCGAACTGAACAGTGGAAGGTCATTACGAGCCATTTATCTGTACGGATTAGCGAACTGAACAGTGGAAGGTCATCACGAGCCATTTATCTGTACGGATTAGCGAACTGAACAGTGGAAGGTCATCACGAGCCATTTATCTGTACGGATTAGCGAACTGAACAGTGGAAGGTCATCACGAGCCAATTATCTGTATGGATTAGCGAAGTGAACAGTGGAAGGTCATCACGAGCCATTTATCTGTATGGATTAGCGAAGTGAACAGTGGAAGGTCATCACGAGCCATTTATCTGTCATCACATGCCATTTATCTGTCATCATGTGCCATTTATCTGTATGGATTAGCGAACTGAACAGTGGAAGGTCATCACGAGCCATTTATCTGTATGCATTAGCGAACTGAACAGTGGGAGGTCATTACGGGCCATTTATCTGTATGGATTAGCGAAGTGAACAGTGGAAGGTCGTCACGTGCCATTTATCTGTATGGATTGGCGAAGTGAACAGTGGAAGGTCATTACGGGCCATTTATTTGTATGGATTAGCGAACTGAACAGTGGAAGGTCATTACGGGCCATTCATCTGTATGGATTAGCGAAGTGAACAGTGGAAGGTCATTACGGGCCATTTATCTGAAGGGATTAGCGAACTGAACAGTGGAAGGTCATCACGTGCCATTTATCTGTATGGATTGGCGAACTGAAGTGAGTGGAAGGTCATTACGTGTGATTTATCTGTATGGATTAGCGAACTGAGGGTTAACAAAAATCAGAGGGGTAAAGGGGGGGGGAGGAGGAGGAATACAGGAAGAAGATATGAAAGGGCAGCGGATTGTTTGGGAGGGGGGGGGGGAGTGTGGGGGAATGAGTTGGGAGATGGGAGGGGATGGGGGTGAGAAAGGGTTGCTACGAAACAGCTGCCGTGAAAGAGGGCGGCGAGCTGCACGAGTGAACAGCCTGCGAAATCAGCTGACTCAGAAGACATACCGCTGCCCTGGCGACAGCATGGCTGCCTGGAGCTTACGTGTCTTCGGCTTTCGCTGGTGCTGCTGCTGTGCCGGACACCACACGGTACTGTGCGTACGGTTTTCTTCTTTGAAACGGCGCCACACACAACAGCAGCAGGCTGGCAGGCTGGCAGGCAGGCAGGGAGGGTTGGAGTTCAGTGTTATCGTGTGGGATTACTTTTCAGGTGTTTTGTGTTGGTTCTGCTGCACAGCTCTGAGAACAAAGTGCTTCTTGCATACACTTAAGTGCTCCCGATTAATCACGCTTTGTGTGTGCGTACTGGTATGCAATTTCATAAGCAATTCATCTAGCTTTTCATGTTTTGCGCTTGCCTGCACGTACACATGTACTTATTAAACACGCAAATTTACACCTTAAAAAAGCAAATTATATCCTCCAAGTACATAGCTTTCACTATTCCAGTGGCAGAAAATTGATTGTTTTAAAACGAAATACACATTTTTTTTTTTTACGAACAGCACATAACACTTGATCATTCACCTTATTGTAACATCGTGAAAAAAAGATATTTCAATTCTTTCAATACAGTTGGCTAAATATGACTTCGTTAACCAGAAAAGATTATTTCAAATCTCTCAATACACAATGTACGAAAGATTTCTAAGTCACTAACGTCAATGTACAACTCCGTGTTTCTTTACGAAGGAGTCATATAAGTAATTATCTAAAGACGTATGTATTTGACATTGCTAGAAGTTACTGTTGATTATAGTGTTTTAAGCTGACGCTTTGGTCTTGACCACCTTACGTTGATCTTAGACATCATTGATACAGTAGCATTCTTATACGCTGTGCGACCACATCCGCCTACGCATGCCCTTATACATCATAGCTGTTCCACATCCCTTATCTGCTCTTTGCCCTTAACCGCCCCTACCCCCCTCAGCTCTCCACAGCCCTCTTCCAGCCTCTCTCCCCTCCCCACCTTCACCTTCATTCCACCCCTGTTCTTTTTCTCTAATATCACACATGGTGGAAGGATGTAAAACTGAAGACAACACACTTGAACTTGGGTACATCTCAGTGTATGTACCTATCATATAGAAGGACGGTGTGAGGATTGGTTACATTCATTGCGTCACCGCTTGGCCTCACTGGTCATCACATTAGCTTAATCCTCAGTGTAGACCACTCTGTCTGAACCACTGTGCATGACAAGACTCCAAACATAGATAAGTGTCCGTCTGTACGCCTGTTCTCAAAGTGTGTGTGTGTGTGTGTGTGTGTGTGTGTGTGTGTGTGTGTGTGTGTGTGTTATACCCTGCCCGTTCTTGGCAGAGCGTGATATTACTGCTTTCATGAACTGGATAAAATTTTGCCAGCGATCAGTCTCGATGCGAAAAAGAAAGCGTGCTTGTTTCATGAATGAGCGTAACTTTCGTGATTTCTTTGCACTCCCGAAGTAGCAGTTAGCATGGAAATCAGCATGATTTCCATGCAGCCATACTGGGATTAGGGGGAGTATTCTTCCATGTTTCTTTAATGTCTGTAGCTTGTAGTCTCTGGAGAAGACACATTTGTCGAAAACTGACCTGCCTGTTTTGTACTGTATACTGAATCAGAATTGCTTTACATCCTGTTTGTGTGTCGTTTTGTATTTCACGTTACCAACCCCAGTTTATTCAAATCAGCAGAGATTGAAAAAAAATGATGCTACAGAAAATTCATAAAAATGCCACATGGGCTGATTAGACACAAGTATACAATCTCATTACCTGCATGCTGTATTACAATAAACAGCCGGTTATACCACGAGAAATGGTTGAAATACTTTCTAGATCAAAGGCGGACGACGAAAGGGATACAAAGGGACACAAAGGGACACAAAGGCAGAACTTGGAAACAGTCGACGATGGTGAAGAATGATAAAGAATAAAAAAAATTAAAGAGAAGAAGAAGAAGACAAAAGTGGAGAGTCAAGGACAGCGCCAAAACAGACGTTACTGGGACAGGGCTTGCAAAGAACAGGAATACAGTTTACACTGAAAGAATAGCACATGGTCCCAGTTAGATGACAGCAGTAAACAGCGCTCGAACGCGTGGCTAGTTTAAGGGCTGGAGCCATGTGAAGTCCCCCAATCAACAGCGTGGCTAGTTTAAGGGCTGGAGCTCTGTGTGAAGTCCCCCAATCAACAGCGTGGCTAGTTTAAGGCTGGAGACCTGTGAAGCCCCCCAATCAACAGCGTGGCTAGTTTAAGGGCTGGAGCTCTGTGAAGCCCCCCAATCCACAGCGTGGCTAGTTTAAGGGCTGGAGCCATGTGAAGTCCCCCAATCAACAGCGTGGCTAGTTTAAGGGCTGGAGACCTGTGAAGCCCCCCAATCAACAGCGTGGCTAGTTTAAGGGCTGGAGCCCTGTGAAGTCCCCCAATCAACAGCGTGGCTAGTTTAAGGGCTGGAGCCCTGTGTGAAGTCCCCCAATCCACAGCGTGGCTAGTTTAAAGGGCTGGAGCTCTGTGAAGCCCCCCCCCCCCCCCCCCCCAATCAACAGCGTGGCTAGTTTAAGGGCTGGAGCTCTGTGAAGCCCCCCCCCCCCCCCCCCCCCAAACAGCGTGGCTAGTTTAAGGGCTGGAGCTCTGTGAAGCCCCCCCCCCCCCCCCCCAATCAACAGCGTGGCTAGTTTAAGGGCTGGAGCTCTGTGAAGCCCCCCAATCAACAGCGTGGCTAGTTTAAGGGCTGGAGCCCTGTGAAGTCCCCCATCAACAGCGTGGCTAGTTTAAGGGCTGGAGCTCTGTGAAGCCCCCCCCCCCCCCCCCCCCCCCCCAATCAACAGCGTGGCTAGTTTAAGGGGCTGGAGCTCTGTGAAGCCCCCCAATCCACAGCGTGGCTAGTTTAAGGGCTGGAGCTCTGTGAAGCCCCCCCCCCACAGCGTGGCTAGTTTAAGGGCTGGTGAAGCCCCCCAATCAACAGCGGGCTAGTTTAAGGGCTGGAGCTCTGTGAAGCCCCCAATCAACAGCGTGGCTAGTTTAAGGGCTGGAGCTCTGTGAAGCCCCCCAATCAACTGTGCAGCTCTCAAAATGGTCTGATACACAGACAGCAGTACGTTGAGCTTAGAGTCATGATCTGTTTTAGTCCTGAAATCAACAGCGCTCAAAACGGTCTGATCTGTTTTAGTCCTCAAATCAACAGCTCTGAAGACGGTCTGATATATGTTTTAGTCCTCAAATCAACAGGTCTGAAGACGTCTGATCTGTTTTTAGTCCTCAAATCAACAGCTCTGAAGACGGTCTGATATGTTTTAGTCCTCAAATCAACAGCTCTGAAGACGGTCTGATATGTTTTAGTCCTCAAATCAACAGCTCTGAAGACGGTCTGATACGTTTTAGCCCTCAAATCAACAGCGCTAAAAACGGTCTGATACGTTTTAGTCCTCGAATCAACAGCGCTCAAAACGGTCTGACACACAGACAGCAGAACGTTGAAGATTAGAGTCGTGGTCTGTTTTAGTCCTCATTCTGACTGCTTCCACGTGCAGGAGCACATAATACATGCATATCTTCTGTGATTAGAGTCGTGATCTAGTTTGGTAGTCATTCTGACCGTTTGCACGAGCAGGCGTAGATAATCCATGCAAATCTTCCGTGATTAGCGTCATGTTCTTGTTTAGTTGTTATCCTGACTGTTGGCACGAACAACCCACGCATGTCTTCTGTGGTGTACTTCCCTTGCACTCCTCGCAAAATTGTAAAACACAGTTTTCGCCCAGGGCGATTCAGTTATAAATCCAGTCACGCAGGTTATTTACGAGTTCAAAGCACGCGAAGCGATGAACGTTGGCGAGCTCACGTGAAGCGTGTCCACAGTGTAAAATCAACTGAGAGGAGAAATAAGATAAAGCCATTTTTGTATAATTTACGTACGTGACAGTGACAGATTGTGATGGTTCCAGTAGGCCGACTGCTCGTGCACGTGAATCTGCAGGTGGAATATCAACGTGTACGGCGCAGCTAGGTCATGTCCGTGTCCGTATTAGTAAAGCGTCTTAGCACTGCTAAAGCTTTGTTCGGTAACCATGCAGGCAACTACTTCTTCATCCATCCGATTTGCTGGCATTTATGGCACTATAGACAGGATCCGCGGTTGATTGAAAGGTCAGGATAAAAACAACAAGTGCACATTGTGTCTTTGGCGCTGAAAAGCCACGACTGTGGGCCATGGTTTCCTCAATATTTGTACAACATTGATTCGTCCCACATCTGTGAGCAAAATCGCTCATTTGAAAAGTCCATATGAAATTCAAATATTCACTAACTTTCAAAAGTTGAAAAACAAAATCTGCGTATGGGAAAAATACCGGTATTTATGTTAAAACTCATACAGTTGGTTTAAAAAAAAAATGGGGGTGGCCCGTGCCATTTCTATCAACTAAAATGAACCAAATGAAATTTCCCCGAAGTTGAAGTGTGGCTGCCTTAATAGCGGGATAAAAAAAACAGGCAGGCGGAAATTGAAACAAAATTTACACAAAATTACTCTGCTACCGAACGAAGGGAAAAAAAATTAACAAGACAAACACGACGCGTTTTCGACCTCTTTAGTCGGCAAGACAAACAACTTTCAAAACAACAAATACGAACATGTTCTTGCCAAGGGAAGTTAAAGTGGAAACGACCGGAGTTACCTCCCATGTATTGGTTTTTAATAGAATATGGAGGGGGGAAAAAAAAGAAAGAAATAGCAACGTTTACATCATTAGAAAATTGCAATATTCCATGAAAATCTATTACTGTGTATACAGTTATCAGTTTCGTGAACATTATCGTCACATTGTCTATTGGAAAATTTGTAATAATATTTTTGGTCGGATAATGAATCCGCCATTTGATCCAGATCCGCAATTCAGACCTGTACCGAAATGCAATGGCTTCATCCTTTGCCCTTTTCTCTCTATTCACCCACTTGAGTTAAAACCAGCTCAGCACTGTTTGCGTTATTTTACAAAGAGATGAGCAAACAAAGAAATACACATAGAAACCAACAGACATGGAAGAAAAGATAAAACTCCATAGAGAAGAGGGATTGTATTATTTCTGAATACCCACATATACACTGACGTAACTTGACAACTACAATAACACTAAAGACGTTTGCACACACGAACAGACCTGTTCCAGAAAAAAAGCTCACTCAGGGACAGGTAACACTTGTCTTTTGATTGCAAGTAGAGTCGATTTTTCTCAGTTTAAAAGTCAAGCAAATGAATCAGATATGTGATTTGAAGCCTACACCAGGAAAAAAAAAATATTGACTGTCAGCATAACATGCCCACCCCTGCTGTGGCAGTTTCTCTCTCTGATTGAACTGTTAAAGCTAACTGGTGAGACAAAACCACCGCTTTGGGCATGAAAACGGCGGGGTCAATCTCGCTGAACGCGAACTTTGACACTGATTTACAACCCCCCCCCCCCCCCCCCCCCCCCCGCTTCCTTCCTTTGCAGATTACCAGCGGTATCAGTCCCATGAAAACGGCGGGGTCAATCTCGCTGAACGCGAACTTTGACACTGATTTACACCCCCCCCCCCCCCCCCCCCCACCCCCCCCCCCCCTTCCTTCCTTTGCAGATCACCAGCGGTATCAGTCCCATGAAAACGGCGGGGTCAGTCTCGCTGAACGCGAACTTCGACACAGATTATCCCCCCCCCCCCCCTCCTCACCCTGAAGATCACCAGCGGTATCAGTCCCATGAAAAAAATGAAATGTCACTCTTGCTGAACGCGAGCTGTAAAACAAATTACCCCCTAGCAGATTTATGCGCATCGTCTGTTTCTGTTGTAAGAACTGTGTAATACACAATATGGTTGTCAGAAATGAAATTGAACATTGAACTGATCAGAAATGGTCGATGGGTTGGACTGAATGGTTGGTTGTCAGAAATGACAGAAATGAATCTAACATTCTGTCGATGGGTTGGACTGAATGGTTGACAGAAATGAATTCAACATTCTGTCGATGGGTTGGACTGAATTGACAGAAATGAATTCTAACATTCTGTCGATGGGTTGGACTGAATGGTTGACAGAAATGAATTCTAACATTCTGTCGATGGGTTGGACTGGAATGGTTGTCACAGAAATGAATTCTAACATTCTGTCGATGGGTGGACTGAATGGTTGACAGAAATGAATTCTAACATCTGTCAGAAATGGTTGACAGAATTTCTAACATTCTGTCGATGGGTTGGACTGGGTTGCTGTCAGAAATGAATTCTAACATTCTATTAATGGGCTTGGGATTGTTGTCAGAAATGAATTCTAACATTCTATTAATGGGTGGACTGGATTGTTGTCAGAAATTCTAACATTCTAAATGGGTTGGACATTCTGTCAGAAATGAATTCTAACATTCTATTAATGGGTTGGGATTGTTGTCAGAAATGAATTCTAACATTCTATTAATGGGTTGGACTGGATGATGGTTGTCAGAAAATGGGTTGGACTGAATTCTAACATTCTAACATCGATTGTTTGGACTGGACGGTGTCTTCTCATAACATGTCTCAGTGACATCCAAGCTCTAGAGACTCGTTCAGTCGCAATGTTGATCAGGAAAATCAAGCAAAAAAAAAAAAAAAAAAAAAGCGTCCACTGAGTGGATGGAAATCTGCTGTGTGATTCTAGTCTTCCTGTCTGTTACAGCTAGGGAGAATCAAACTCTTCTTCCTAGACGCCTAGAAGATTTGCCGATGAGGGCTGGTCCTGATCTTGTGAATCGATCCAGACTGAGAAAAGGTCGATGCCGGTTAGAAGTTCAGTGTCTTCAATTACATTAGAGGATTCAGAGATCAGTTCTCGATGACCATTGCGACGGTCCTAAAACAAAACGCGTCCTTCTCAAATACTTTCATTTTCATTTTCAAAATTCTTTTCGAACTCGCACGTCCTCTCAATCATTTATTGATTATTGAATCAAAAGTTCCAAGATCCTTAGAGTCAGACACCCAGTTACTAATCATAAATGTTCGAGAATTAAAACAATATTCTAGAAGGACCAAGTACCAGCAGTGTTATAGCCAATTAAAACTCCCAGAATATTTAAGAAATTGCTGGAAGGTTCTGCTACTTTCTGACTTATTCTGGTACTTTATACAGACCTATGGAATCATAACGCAATTTGTGTACGTGTCGTCCGGGAAACAAACGACACATTGAACTTACCACACACATATAGAGCTGAATCATCCGATGATGAGAATAAGAAGTGAAGTCGAGCTGTTTGCGACATTATCTCATCCCATTGCACTGTGAACAAGCGCAGGCAGATAAGAGACGCACAGAGAAAAAAATCCCATGATATAATACAATATAGTATGATATGTTATAATATAAAAAAAATGTAGTATAATATAATATATCATATCATATCATATCATATCATATCATATCATATGACATTATCTAATCTAATCTAATGTAACGAAATATAACATAATGTAATATAATACAATATAACAATATAATATCATATATTGTATTACATTATGTTATATTTCATAATATAATGTGTAATAATATGTTGTTATAATGTATTATATTACATTACATTACATTATTATATATATTATATATATTATATTATATATATTATATTATATTATATATATATTATATTGTAGCGTAGCATTGCTTAGCACAGTATAGTATAGTATAGTATAGTATAGTAGTATAGTATAGTATAGTATAGTATAGTAGTATAGTATAGTATAGTATAGTATAGTATAGTGGCAGTGGCGTAGTAACTTATCTGTTGACAGAAAGAAGCCGAAGACAATTACGAGTCTCTCCGTCCGTGAATTATCTTCTCTTATTCTCTTCGCGAGATTCTTTCTATTAAGATTTTATCTTCTCTTACCTGTGGATTACACCCACCACCTCTGATATGATTTTATGGAATATGATGTTACGTTACAGTACACCATGCCAGGTTGATTGTGCACACACACACACACACACACACACACACACACACACACACACACACACACACACACACATACACACACACACACACACACACATACACACGTGTGTGTGCGTGAGTGCGTGTGCGCGCGCGCTCGCGCGCGTGTGTGTATGTGTGTGTGTTGTGTGTGCGTGCGTGCGTGCGTTGCGTGCGTGCGTGCGTGCGCAGCGTGCGCGCGTGCGTGCGCGTGTGTGTGTGTGTGTGTGTGTGTGTACTGTGTGTGCTTGCTTTCTATTCTGTATTTTATATCTTATCATTTTATGGTATACTGTGTAATATTTTATGATCTCATGTTCTGTTCTTTTCCATTCTATTCTTAATCATTGTTGTATTCCATCGTAATGCATTCTGTTCTACATCATTTGTTGTATTCCATCGTAATGCATTCTGTTCTACATCATTTGTTGTATTCCATCGTAATGCATTCTGTTCTACATCATTTGTTGTATTCCATCGTAATGCATTCTGTTCTACATCATTTGTTGTATTCCATCGTAATGCATTCTGTTCTACTAAATGAAGATGGGTGGGTGGGGGTGGGGGGATCTGTAGCAAGCAGGCAAATAGATCTACATATGCATTTGTTGTATTCCGCTCGTAATGCATTATCTGTTTTCATCCATTTTTGCTGTATTCCATTCTAATGCATTGGTCCCCTGTTTTTCAGACATTCTGTTTTTATTCCTATCGTAATGCTTCTTTTCTACATCATTTTTATTGTAGGTTCCATAATTAATTGTTAACTTGCTTTTTTTCTAAAATTACATTTTTAGTTTGTATTCCTTCGTAATGCATTCTTACTCTACATCATTTGTTTGTATTCCATTTTCAACTTGCATTTCTGCTCTAGAATAAATGAATCAATTAATTACAGACATGCTGGGGATCAAGGAGCAAGGGTAGGCAAATGAGATCGACAGCTTTGCATTTAAAAAATGGTCTCCGCTCTAATGATTGATTTCTTTTTTTCTCTCTTCACCTTACATATTACATACATTATATTACATTAATTCATACATCATGTCACAGTATAGTAGAGCAGAGTACAGCAGAGCAGAGTAGAGTAGAACAGGGTAGGGTAGAGCAGGGTAGGGGAGAATAAGTGCGGCGCGGTGCGGTTTTTTGGAGTGCAGTTACAGTTTTTAGTCAGTGCTGTGATTTCCTGTCGTTACTACTTATGTGCTGTGCTGTGAATTATGTGCAAAGTTGCAAGTGCATTTTGAACTTTCTTTTCTGCTCTAGAATGAAGATGTATCAATTAATTACAGTACATGATGTGACCAAGGATGTAACCAAGGATTTAAAATGGTCCATGACCACGACAGCTTTTAGTTAAAAAAAATGTGTCCATTGGCTGAACTTTGCAGTGATTGATTTCTTTATGTTCTCTTCACAGTCATATTTCATTCCATATTGGTTAATTCGTGCAGGCACAGTGGCATAAACAGTACCATGTCCGGATTGTCCAACGGACGTCAGCCGTGTCTGTGGCAGAAACGAGGTGACCTACGACAATGAGTGTCTGTTGCACTGCCAGTGAGTCGGTCCGTCTGTCCGTCAGTCATCTGTTTGCCTGTCTGTGAGTCGGATGGGCAGGGCAGTCTACGGAGAGAATAGCGCAATGCTACTGAGTCTGTTCGTTTGTAGTGATCAACTGTTTGCTTTCTTTGTGCTGGATCTAGTGCAAAGTGCTGTGCTGCAGCTGTGCTGTGCAAATCTGTGTATTGTGTTTCTAGTGTTCACTTTCGTTGTTAGTAGTACCATTGTAGTAATAGTATAGCTAGTATTGATACTACCACCACTAGTATTTTGGTCGTATCGCCTTCGCCTTGAGACTGTTTTTAGTGTTTTTGTTAGGTGTGTGTGCTGTATTTGCCCAACTTTGCTGTGTCCTCTACTTATTGTTTTTTGTTTTTTTTTTTTAGTCATTTTCGTTCCATGTGGTTCCCTATCAGGCACATTGGCACAAACAGTACTTTTCCGGATCACACATTATTTCCCTTCCGACAGCCTCGTTCACATTCAACGCCTGAACGAGGTGACCTACGACAATGAGTGTCTGTTGCACTGCCAGTGAGTCGGTCAAAGCTAAGTCCGTCAGTCATCTGTTTGCCTGTCTGTGATTCGGATGGGGAAGACCTAGTCTACGGAAGAGAATAGCTGGTTGTCTAATGCTACTGAGTCTGTTCGTTTGGCGGTCGATCTGACTGTTTTTTTTCTTTGTTGCTGGAGTTGTGACTGTTGAATGGTTCTAATCTTGTTTTGATAGCCTTTTAACATTTGTCTGTCAAGAGATCTGTCTGTTCACCTGCCTTATGGTTAGTTTGTTGAAGAGCTGTATTTAATCTTCTTTGGGCTTTTTTTTTCATTTACAGACACATCAGACTAGAAATCAAGTCACTTTTGTAAGGATAGCGACGTATTAATGTACCAGTGGTTCCAAAATGGAAAACACATGTACGTCTATGTTAAAAGGTAGATAATTTTCATACTTGATTTTTTTCTGACTATTGTCCTATATCACGAAAATACAACTGTTCAAATTTTTGCTTTCTATAATCAGTAAATCTTTACGATATCTGTATGATACTCTTGTACTTTGTACCCCTGATAAAGCCTAGCTGAAACAAAAAAAAAGCAAACCGTGTGAAGGTCGGAAAGAAGATCAATGAAGAAATGAAGGATGCAAAAAGAAAAGCTGGATCGAACAACAGTTAGATAAAGACACAGAGAAATCTGCATACGTGGCAAAAGGCTGACCCATTTAACTCAAAGTGAGGACCATGCCGGACAGAGACAGTTGCTTCAGCACACAAGAAGAAGAAATCATAAAGAGGTGGTCTGAGTATTACTTGGAAGTCTACACCAAACAGAGCAAAGGGGGTGACTCGATGGTAGTGTAATGTTCTCAGACGTGGTGCACGTGTGTTCAGGTGAGCATTGACTGTGGAGGACGGGGATGTGCGAAGACTGAAAGAGAACCGTTGTTTTCCTCCACGGCACGGGTTCGTTCAGACGGAGCTCCCCTTCTCTTTTTAACCCGCTATGGTAGATGGATGTTCTGCCAACCTTGGGTAACGCTTAGTAGCACTGAAACAAACAAACAACAACGGCCACAACAACAGTGATAAATATAATACCAATTCTATAAAGAATAATGATGACGATAATTATGATGATGATGATGATAATAATGATAATGATAATGACAACAAGAGCAACTAGAACAGCAACAATAAAAAGAACAATGACAAGGATGATGATGATGATGATGATGATGATGTGACGATGATGACGACGACGACGACGATGATGATGATGATGATGATGATGATAAAAAACAACAACAACGTGATAGGGATATGAAAAATAGGATTTTTTCATTTTCTTTTCGTGGGTAGGGGGATGGGGTGTTGGGGGTGGGGGGATGGGGGTCGTAGTATTTACAGATTCTTCGAAACGCTTTACAGTATCAAGTGAATCCGGTAAATATGCACATTCAGAAACACTGTCTTACGGCACTATGGTAATAACTTAGAAAGAAGAAATAAAAAAAAAAAAGTACTCCCTGACGACCTTGACCAAAAGAACTCACATGGTTTCAGTCATTTGCCCCATGCGTGCAGCAAGTAACGCTCAGGAACGTGAATGCAACTTCAAACTTCGCCGTGATCTCAGCAGAAGAAATCTGTGTCGAAGCCGGAAAAAAAAATAATTGGGATATGTCATTTTTCGAGTGCCAGCAAGCGTGCGCTTAACAGGTATTGTAAATGTAAAAAAAAATTGCTCATTTCTTAATTTTGTTCAAACAAAAAAATCACCCCCCCCCCCCCCCCCCCCCCCCCCCCCCCCCCAAAAAAAAAAAAGAAAAAGAAAAAAAAAAAAAAAAAAGAAAATCACATGCTAACAACTTTTGAAATACTTTGAGCCAAAATTTAGACAGAGAGGGGGTTAGTAACCACTAAGGACATAGACGAACAAAGTACAGGACAATACATACTTTGAGCCAGTTTAGCATCGAATTTAGTGCCTATACATACTTTGAGCCAGTTTAGCATCGAATTTAGTGCCTATACATACTTTGAGCCAGTTTAGCATCGAATTCAGTGTGTATACATACTTTTTAGCATCGAATTCAGTGCCTATACATTTTGAGCCAGCATCGAATTGCCTAGTGCCTATACAGTGCCTACTTTGAGCCAGTTTAGCATCGAATTCAGTGCCTATACATACTTTGAGCCAGTTTAGCATCGAATTCAGTGCCTATACATACTTTGAGCCAGTTTAGCATCGAATTCAGTGCCTATACATACTTTGAGCCAGTTTAGCATCGATTTAGTGCCTAATTCCAGTTGGTGCCGGCGGGGCCAGTCAGCGCCCGTGCAGTCCCTGTTTTCTCACCCCTCTCACCCTGCGCCCACCACCCGGGTATACGGCGTGCCATCCGCCCTCCACACGCTCACTGTGTGGACATACTGACACGGAAGCCTTTGGCAACTCTCACAATTAAAAAACAAAAAACGGGAACAAAAATGATATGGGAAAACTGAAATGTCTGCAATGGTTGGAAAAGATGGGAAATAGTTTTGTAATCTAGGAAATGGTAGGAAGTTTTGGAGAGAGTATGAAATTATTGAGTGAAAAAGGAAATGTTGAGAAAATTCGGGACATTAAAAAAGTAAGAGACGGAAAATTCAGTAAACGCTAGGAAAAATAGAAAACGGTTGAAACTCAGGAAACTGTAAGTTTAGGAAAAGGAAATTGTATGTAAATTAGGAAACAGCAGAAAAATGTAGAGAATGGTTGAACAGAGTGGGGAAGTGTTTGGGCAAAGCAGGAATGGTAAGAAATTACCAGTTTAAAGAGAAATGGAAGGAAAAAAATAGGAAAAAGAAGGATGCTGTCGGAGGAGAAAAAGCAGGAAACGTCAGGAAAAAAGTAGTAAATGGCAGGAACAAGTAGACATTTTTGGAAAGGAGAGAAACTGGAAAAAGTAGGAAATGATTTGACAAAGTAGAAAATAGTAAGAAAAGTGTTTAAAAAAAAGTAAAAAAAACTGTAGGAACCAATAAGAAACAGCTGGAAAAGAAAGAAGCAGGACGTGGTAGGCAAAAAGTAGGTAATGGTTGGGCAAAGTGGGCAATTGTTGGAGAAAAAGATGAAAATTTGGAAAGAAAGCAGGAAATGGAAGTTAAAAAAAGGAGATGCATCCGAAAATTAGGTAGTGTGGGGGAAAAAAGCCTGAGAAATGAATGGAAAACCCACGACTGAAGCAGCAGATGTCATGAAAACATTAAAATAAGAAACAGTGGAATGGAAGGAAGAAAACACAGGGACGACATCAAAACAGATGTCCCTAAAGTTGCATGAAAGTTGAAAATAAAGAAAAAAAAGGGAACAAGTGGTAGCAAAACATAGAAAACAGAAAAGTATGTTGGCAAGAAGAAGATAAAAGAAGAGATGCTCCGAACAAACTGGAAGTGACGTGAAAAAGGTGACAATGAATGGAAAAAATAAGGAAATGGTAGAGAAATGGTAAGTCGGGAGGGAGGGAAGGGGGGGGGGGGGGGAGAGGAAATGATTAGAAAGATTAGAAAATGGAGGAGGGGATGGGGTGGGGTGGGGTGGGAAAACGGAAAAAAGATGGAAAGGGGAAAGTAGAAAAAAAAAAAAAAAAACTGGTAGAGGAAAAAACTGCAAGTTTGCAGGGAAGAAGTCATGATTATGAGACAAATTGGCTGGCTACCCGTACCCGTACCCCAATACAGCAAAATGGCCAGGACCCTGGGAAACAACAGTGAGTTATTTGCACACACACCACACACACACACACACACTTTTCCCAAACAGTCCAGTGAGGGATCCAGCTTACGACCTACCGCCTTCCTACCTGGCTGCATTGCTGTCTTTCTCCCTGTCTAACTAGGCCATGGCTTGCCTTTGAATATAACCATATCTTCCGTCCGTCCTCACCTTCACCGTCACTACCTTACGTAATAGCAGCGACGCCTCTTCACCTGTTTATTTTCGTTTCTGGGTGTTTTTTTTTTTCTGAAATCTCCTCACGAAATATATATATCATTGTAAAGGATAGATCAGAGAGAGAGAGAGAGCTAGCTTTGCTAGTGGTATGTAGCAAGTCGCATCGATTTCAGTTCAAGTCTTGCTCGTGGATGCGACAGAGTGAAAGCAATAGTAAATCTGCTGGATAGAAAGAAAATCGACAAAGGGAAACCAATGTCCACAGCTATCGTGGTACTTCAGGGTCCACGTCAAGCACTACATCAGAGTGATTCGAGCGTTCGGTTCCCCACGCTGCGAGTTTTATTGCCGTGCAGTTTGTGTTCCCGTTGTGTTACTACTGCTGTTGCGGTCGGGGTGTGTGTGTGTGTGTGTGTGTGTGTGTGTGTGTGTGTGTGGTGTGTGTGTGTGTGTGTGTGTTGTGTGATGCGCGCGCGCGCGCGCGCGCGTGTGTGTGAGAGAGAGAGAGAGAGAGAGAGAGAGACAGAGAGAGAGACAGACAGACAGAGAGCGTCGGAATTTAAGTGCCACATCTTATTAAAACAAACGGATACACTAAAACATCTTTATCATAGATCAGTTGTTTCACATTCATATCCACGTTCATTGTGCTACTTTTGTGATGGCGTTGGACGGTTTTCCTCCATTGTTTAGTTTTTGATGTGTATGTACAACTTCATACATCCCCTTACAGTTCATCTGACAATAAATTGCCGATGATGGTGATATGTGGATGAGTTGGAAGGCAGACAGAGAGGAGAGGGCAGTGATGGGCAGGGGGATGGGGTTGGGAATGGGAGTCACCAAGAGTCTGTAGGTCTCTAGCGAAGAGGGACGGCCGGTCACCGAAAAATGCCCCGTAAAGGTCGGTTCACATTCTTTCTTTCCTGCACTGGAAGATGGTTGTTTGACGCAGTGGTGATGGGGCCCAGTGGCATGGTGACGCTATTGTAAACAAAAGCCTGAACTGGCTTTCCACTCTCCAGTCGGCGCACGTCTGCCATATGTTTCGTACCAAACGCGTGTATGTACCAAGCGCTGTCCTCTGGCGGCACACGATCGTCGCACGATCTGGTACAGCTTGTACTGGATGGCATTAAGATTCAGTCCCATTTTCAATGCATACTGGAAGGAAACTAATCGTAAAATTGTTGTTGTTGTTGTTTTCATGATTTGTCTTTCAATGCATATTGTAAGAAAACTTCGTCGTAAATTTTGCTGTCGTTATTGATTTTGTTACTCGTATTTAGCACGTATAAAAAGTAATAATGAACTAAAAAGGGATGTTTGGTGACAATTACTGATAAGTACTAACTTCTGTTTTTATTGTGCACTTAACGTCTTCAAACTACTTGTTGCCACACAAAGAAACCATCGTACAACCAGTACAATGAATGAATCGAATACAAAATAAAGAAATAAAATGGTGTGCAGCCATAGAAGAGCGCGTGACATACGTGCCTCTTTGGTACGAAACACACGGTTTGGTGGCATGAGCCACTTTGCCCGTGCTATACAGTGTGTACTGTCGACCTAGTCTCAAGACATTGATATCACAATCTTTCTTGAGTTCACGGACTAGTTTGGAAAGAAAGAGGGGAGAATGAACGATAGACAATACAAGGGAAGTGGGAGGTGTGGGGTGGGGAGGTGTGGTATTTTGGAGTGTAAGGGGATGTTAATTTACACGAACGTCATTCAGGCCGCTGAGGGAAAAAACCGCCACCTGACGGCTGGGAGGAGGGGAGGAGGAGGGAAAGGCATTAGATGGATCATTTGTCAAACGAACCAAGCAACGGGCGAGGAGAGGTCACGAGGCTGGTGTCCCAGTCAAGCTGTGTCCAAAGCAAACTGCCACGAAGACGACGATCGCCTGGTGTTTTGCTCCTTTTAAAACAGAGTATGGCAGATCACATCCCCCCCCCCCCCCCACACCACACACACACACCAACCCTACTTCTTCCCCAGTTCAACATATGTGCTGCTATCCATTTTTGCGTGTTCCTTCGCAAATTAACGGCACGCCACTGAGCACACTTGATAGAGTGAGAAAATCGGCCGCCGCTTTTTTTTTTTTTTTTTAAACGCAGAAACTAATTATCCATTTTCTTTTTATATCCAGCCTTGGTAGAGAGATTGAATGTGGCCAAATGACGAAGCCATTTAAATGTTGGCGTGGATCAGTGGACTGGATGGTGATCAGCAAGAGAATGTAAACACCGCAGAGCTGATTGTGACGAAACTGACAGGAAAGATGAATGTGAATGATGGGACGAATCCGTAAAAATTTTGATGTACTTTTATTTTTATTTCCACCTAGATTGTATTTTTATCCGCGTATGCTGCTTTGTCTGTTTGCCTGTCCATCTATCAACAAGTTTCACAAAAAAAAATAATCAGTGATTAATCATTATCCGCACCAAATTTTATTGAGTTCGTCCTTGGGTTACATTGAATCTTCCAACCAAGTTACGTTAAAATTCTCGATTAAGATGATTAAAGCTTGTTTGGGAAAAAAAAGTTCCGTTAAAATTAGCTGAGCATTTTTTTCTTTTAAATTGATTTAAAAAAACAAACAAACAAACAAACAAAACAAACCCCAGCTAATTTTGATGGGACTTGGTTGGAAGATGAGAGGTAACCTGAGGACGAACTCAGCAAAGTTTGATGCGGATCTGGGTCAAGGTTTGGAGGCTATGGGGTCTGCTTCTTCTCGTTCGCCATCACCCCTAGGCTTTCTCTGAGACCAGCTCGGCTGTCCTCTACAGCTCCCCGTAGGCATCTTCACAGCTTGCGACGTATCGTCGCCCCATCTGGCCAGGGTCTGTCTCTCAGGTCAGCATGGAGCGGCCAGCCCTGTAGGATGTGCTGTAGCATGGGCTCCACTCGTTCGTACTGGTAGCAAGGGGTCTAGTAATCTTCAGCTTTCAATATATGTGGCTGTCAAGTATTGAATGTCCAGTGCGAAATCCGAAAATGATGACTGGTCTGCTCTGCCCAGGAGATGTGAGGCAGTTTTTGTCCTAAAGAGCCTAGGGGTGATGGCGAACGAGAAGAGGCAGACCCCATATAGCCTCCAAACCTTGACCCAGATCCGCATCAAACTTTGCTGAGTTCGTCCTCAGGCTTACCCTCTCATCTTCCAACCAAGTCCCATCAAAATTGGCTGGGTTTGTTTGTTTGTTTGTTTCTTCTAATCAATTTAAAAGAAAAAAATGCTCAGCTAATTTTAATGGAACTTTTTTTTTCCCAAACAAGCTTTAATCATCTTAATCGAGAATTTTAACGTAACTGGTTGGAAGATTCAATGTAACCCAAGACGAACTCAATAAAATTTGGTGCGGATAATGATTAATCACTGATTTATTTTTTTTGTGGAAACTTGTTGATAGATGGACAGGCAAACAGACAAAGCAGCATACGCGGATAAAAATACAATCTAGGTGGAAATAAAAATAAAAGTACATCAAAATTTTTACGGATTCGTCCCCTCATTCACATTCCATCTTTCTCCTGTCAGTTTCGTCACAATCAGCTCTGCGGTGTTTACATTCTCTTGCTGATCACCATCCAGTCCACTGATCCACGCCAACATTTAAATGGCTTCGTCATTTGGCCACATTCAATCTCTCTACCAGGGGCTGGATATAAAAAGAAAATGGATAATTAGTTTCTGCGTTAAAAAAAAAAAAAAAAAAAGCGGCGGCCGATTTTCTCACTCTATCAAGTGTGCTCAGTGGCGTGCCGTTAATTTGCGAAGGAACACGCAAAAATGGATAGCAGCACATATGTTGAACTGGGGAAAGAAGTAGGGTTGGTGGTGTGTGTGTGTGGGGGGGGGGTGGGGAGGGGATGTGATCTGCCATACTCTCTGTTTTAAAAGGAGCAAAACACCAGGCGATCGTCGTCTTCGTGGCAGTTTGCTTTGGACACAGCTTGACTGGGACACCAGCCTCGTGACCTCTCCTCGCCGTTGCTTGGTTCGTTTGACAAATGATCCATCTAATGCCTTTCCCTCCTCCTCCCTCCTCCCAGCCGTCAGGTGGCGGTTTTTTCCCTCAGCGGCCTGAATGACGTTCGTGTAAATTAACATCCCCTTACACTCCAGAATACCACACCTCCCCACCACACCTCCCACTTCCCTTCCTTTGTATTGTCTATCGTTCATTCTCCCCTCTTTCTTTCCAAAACTAGTCCGTGAACTCACGAAAGATTGTGATATCAATGTCTTGAGACTAGGTCGGCAGTACACACTGTATAGCACGGCAAAGTGGCTCATGCCACCAACCATGTGTTTCGTACCAAAGAGGCACGTATGTCACGCGCTTTCTATGGCTGCACACCATTTTATTTTCTTTATTTTGTATTCGATTCATTCATTGTTCTGGTTGTACGATGGTTTTCTTTGTGGTGGCAACAAGTAGTTTGAAGACGTTAAGTGCACAATAAAAACAGAAGTTAGTACTTATCAGTAAGTGTCACCAAACATCCCTTTTTAGTTCATTATACTTTTATACGTGCTAAATACGAGTAACAAAATCAATAACGACAGCAAAATTTACGAAGTTTTCTTACAATATGCATTGAAAGACAAATCATGAAAACAACAACAACAACAATTTTTACGATTAGTTTCCTTCCAGTATGCATTGAAAATGGGACGAATCTTAATGCCATCCAGTACAAGCTGTACCAGATCGTGCGACGATCGTGTGCCCGCCAGAGGACAGCGCTTGGCACATACACGCGTTTGGTACGAAACATATGGCAGGACGTGCGCCGACTGGAGAGTGGAAAGCCAGTTCAGGCTTTTGTTTACAATAGCGTCACCATGCCACTGGGCCCCATCACCACTGCGTCAAACAACCATCTTCCAGTGCAGGAAAGAAAGAATGTGAACCGACCTTTACGGGCAATTTTTCGGTGACCGGCCGTCCCTCTTCGCTAGAGACCTACAGGACTCTTGGTGACTCCCATTCCCAACCCCATCCCCCTGTCCATCACTGCCCTCTCCACTCTGTCTGCCTTCCAACTCATCCACATATCACCATCATCGGCCATTTATTGTCAGATGAACTGTAAGGGGATGTATGAGTAGTTGTACATACACATCAAAAACTAAACAATGGAGGAAAACCGTCCAACGCCATCACAAAAGTAGCACAATGAACGTGGATATGAATGTGAAACAACTGATCTATGATAAAGATGTTTTAGTGTATCCGTTGTTTTAATAAGATGTGGCACTTAAATTCCGACGCTCTCTGTCTGTCTGTCTCTGTCTGTCTCTGTCTTGTCACACTCTCTCCACTCTCACACACCAACGCACGCGCGCGCATAAACAATCACTCACACATCCACACACACACCACACACACTCACACACACACACACACACACACACACACACACACAAACCAACCGGCCGCAACAGCAGTAGTAACACAACGGGAACACAAAACTGCACGGCAATAAAACTCGCAGTTGGGGAACCGAACGCTCGAATCACTCTGATGTAGTGCTTGACGTGGACCCTGAAGTACCACGATAGCTGTGGGACATTGGTTTCCCTTTGTCGATTTTCTTTCTATCCAGCAGATTTACTACTGCTTTCACTCTGTCGCATCCACGAGCAAGACTTGAACTGAAATCGATGCGACTTGCTACATACCACTAGCAAAGCTCTCTCTCTCTCTCTCTCTCTGATCTATCCTTTACAATGATATATATTTCGTGAGGAGACTTCAGAAAAAAAAAAGAAGAAACGAAAATAAACAGGTGAAGAGGCGTCGCTGCTATTACGTAAGATAGTGACGGTGAAGGTGAGGACGGAAGATATTGGTTATATTCAAAGGCAAGCCATGGTCTAGTTAGACAGGGAGACAGACAGCAATGCAGCCAGGTAGGAAGGCGGTAGGTCGTAAGCTGGATCCCTCACTGGACTGTTTGGGAAAGTGTGTGTGTGGTGTGTGTGTGTGTGCAAATAAATCACTGTTGTTTCCCCGGCCGCGGGGGGTCACTGGCCATTTTGCTGTACTGGGGTACGGGTAGCCCGCCAATTTGTCTCATAATCATGGCTTTTCCCTGCAAACTTGCAGTTTTCCTCTACCAGTTTTTTTTTTTTTTTTCTCTTTCCCCTTTCCATGTTTTTCCGTTTTCCCACCCCACCCCACCCCATCCCCGTCCTCAATTTTCTAATCTTTCTAATCATTTCCTCTCCCCCCCCCCCCCTTCCCTCCCTCCCGAGTTACCATTTTTCTCTACCATTTCCTTATTTTTTCCATTCACTGTCACCTTTTTCACGTCACTTCCAGTTGTTCCGAGCGTCTCTTCTTTTATCTTCTTCTTGCAACATACTTTTTCTGTTTTCTATGTTTTGCTACCACTTGTTCCTTTTTTTCTTTATTTTCAACTTTCATGCTACTTAGGGGACATCTGCTTTAATGTCGTCCCTGTGTTTCTTTTTCCTTCAATTCCATCTGTTTCTTATTTTAATGTTTTCATGACATCTGTTGCTTCAGTCGTGGGTTTTCCATTCATTTCTCAGGGTTTCTTCCCCACAACTACCTAATTTTCGGATGCATCTCCCTTTTTTAACTTCCATTTCCTGCTTTCTTTCCAAATTTTCAACTTTCTCCAACAATTGCCCACTTTGCCCAACCATTACCTACTTTTGCCTACCACGTCCTGCTTCTTCTTTTCCAGCTATTTCTTATTGGTTCCTACAAGTTTTTTTACTTTTTTTTAAAACACTTTTCTTACTATTTTCTACTTTGTCAAATCATTCCTACTTTTTCCAGTTTCTCTCCTTTCAAAAAAATGTCTACTTGTTCCTGCCATTTACTACTTTTTTCTGACGTTTTCTGCTTTTTCTCCTCCGACAGCATCCTTCTATTTCCTGTTTTTTCCCTTCCATTTCCCTTTAAACTGGTAATTTCTTACCATTCCTGCGTTGCCCAAACACTTCCCCACTCTGTTCAAACCATTCTCTACATTTTTCTGCTGTTTCCTAATTTACATACAATTTCCTTTTCCTAAACTTACAGTTTCCTGAGTTTTCAACCGTCTTCTATTTTTCGTAACGTTTACTGAATTTTCCGTCTCTTACTTTTTAATGTCCCGAATTTTCTCAACATTTCCTTTTTCACTCAATAATTTCATACTTTTTCCAAAACTTCCTACCATTTCCTAGATTACAAAACTATTTCCCATCTTTTCCACCATTGTAGACATTTCAGTTTTTCCCATATTCATTTGTTCCCGTTTTTTTTTTTTTTTTAATTGTGAGAGTTGCCAAAGGCTTCCGTGTCAGTATGTCCACACAGTGAGCGTGTGGAGGGCGGATGGCACGCCGTATACCCGGGGTGGTGGGCGCAGGGTGAGAGGGGTGAGAAACAGGGGACTGCAGGGGCGCTGACTGGCCCCGCCAGCACCAACTGGAATTAGGCACTGAATTCCATGCTAAACGGCTCAAAGTATGTATAGGCACTGAATTCCATGCTAAACTGGCTCAAAGTAAATAGGCACTGAATTCCATGCTAAACTGGCTCAAAAGTATGTATAGGCACTGAATTCCATGCTAAAACTGGCTCAAAGTATGTATAGGCACTGAATTCGATGCTAAACTGGCTCGAAGTATGTATAGGCACTGAATTCGATGCTAAACTGGCTCAAAGTATGTATAGGCACTGAATTCGATGCTAAACTGGCTCAAAGTATGTATAGACACTGAATTCGATGCTAAACTGGCTCAAAGTATGTATAGGCACTAAATTCGATGCTAAACTGGCTCAAAAACTGCTGTATAGGCACTAAATTCGATGCTAAACTGGCTCAAAGTATGTATTGTCCTGTACTTTGTTCGTCTATGTCCTTAGTGGTTACTAACCCCTCTCTGTCTAAATTTGGATCAAAGTATTTCAAAAGTTGTTAGCATGTGATTTTCTTTTTTTTTTTTTTTCTTTTCTTTTCTTTTCTTTTTTTTTTTCATGGGGGGGGGGGGGGGGGGGGGGGTATTGATTTTTGTTTGAACAAAATTAAGAAATGAGTATTTTTTTTTACATTTACAATACCTGTTAAGCGCACGCTTGCTGGCACTCGAAAAATGACACATCCCGATTATTTTTTTCCGGCTTCGACACAGATTTCTTCTGCTCAGATCACGGCGAAGTTTGAAGTTGCATTCAAGTTCCTGAGCGTTACTTGCTGCACGCATGGGGCAAATGACTGAAAACAAGTGAGTTCTTTTGGTCAAGGTCGTCAGGGAGTACCTTTTTATTATTCTTCTTTCTTTATAACCAGGGCATCCATAGTGCCGTAAGACAGTGTTTCTGAATGTGCATATGTACCTGATTCACTTGATACTGTAAAGCGTTTGAAGAATCTGTAAATACTACGACCCCATCCCCACCCCCAACACCCCATCCCCCTACCCACGAAAAGAAAATGAAAAAATCCTATTTTCATATCCCTGTCACGTTGTTCTTGTTTTTATCATCATCATCATTATCATCATCATCATCGTCGTCGTCGTCGTCGTCGCCGTCGTCGTCATCATCATCACCATCATCATCATCATCATTGTCATTTGTTCTTTTATTGTTGCTGTTCTAGTTGCTCTTGTTGTCATTGTCATTATCATTATTATCATCATCATCATCATAATTATATCATCATCATTATTCTTTATAGTATTGGTATTATATTTATCACTGTTGTTGTGGCCGTTGTTGTTGTTTGTTTCAGTGCTACTAAGCGTTACCCAAGGTTGGCAGAACACCCATCTACCATAGCGGGTTAAAAAGAGAAGGGAGCTCCGTCTGAACGAACCCGTGCTGTGGAGGAAAACAAACGGTTCTCTTTCAGTCTTCGCACACCCGTCCTCACACAGTCAATGCTCACCTGAACACACGTGCACCACGTCTGAGAACATTACACTACCATGGAGTCACCCCCTTGCTCTGTTTGGTGTAGACTTCCAAGTAATACTCAGACCACCTCTTTATGGTGTCTTCTTCTGGTGTGCTGAAGCAACTGTCTCTGTTCGGCATGGTCCTCACTTGGAGTTAACTGGGTCAGCCTTTGCCACGTTTGCAGATTTCTCTGTGTCTTATCTAACTGTTTGTCCGATCCAGCTTTCTTTTTGCATCCTTCATTTTTCATTGATCTTCTTTCCGACCTTCACAGGGTTTGCGTTTTTTGTTTCAGCTAGGCTTATCAAGGGGTACAAAGTACAAGAGTATCATATAGATATCGTAAAAGATTTACTGATTATAGAAAGCAAAAATTTGAACAGTTGTATTTTCGTGATATAGGACAATAGTCAGAAAAAAAAAAACAAATGTGAAAAATTATCTACCTTTTTTAACATAGACGTACATGTTTTCAATTTTGGAACCTACAGGCACATAGGTCTTCCTCAGGTGAAAAAAAGACGGACAAAATAACGAAAATGCACTTAGCTTTGATCGCTTCAGATTGCTTCTGAGTTCAGCGCAAGGAAGGCGTTGAATGAGAACGAGGCTGTCGGAAGGGAAATAATGTGTGAGTCAAAGTCGTAATGATGATAATAATATTACTGATAGGGATACTAATAATGGTCAAAATATTATTAAAAAAAAAAAAAAAAGTCAATAAGTATGGGTATGGAAGAAAGGAGAGTGGGTTAGAGGATTCTTAAACAGCAGGGTTGCCGTGGCAACAGTCTGCCACTGTGCCTGCACGAAACCACAGGGAACGAACATGACTGTGCCGGAAACATAACACCACTTGAGGACACAGCAAAGTTCAGCAAATACAGCACACACACACACCTAACAAAAACACTAAAAAAAAAACAATTAAAAAAAATAAATACGACCAAATGAAAGAAGTAAAGTATGCTACACTACACTACACTACACTGCACTACACTGCACTACACTACACTGCACTGCACTGCACAGCACAGCACAGCACAGCACTGCACAGCACAGCACAGCACAGCACAGCACAGCACAGCACAGCGCAGCACAGCACTGCGCTGCACTGCACTGCACTCCACTCTACCGCACCGCGCCGCACTCTATCTCCCCTACCCTGCTCTACCCTACCCTGTTCTACTCTACTCTGCTCTGCTGTACTCTGCTCTACTATACTGTGACATGATGTATGAATTAATGTAATATAATGTATGTAATATGTACGGTGAAGAGAACAAAAGAAATCAATCATTGGAGTGCCAATGGACCATTTTTAATCTAAAAGCTGTCGTGGTCATGGACCATTTTACATCCTTGGTCACAGCATGTCTGTAATTAATTGATACATCTTCATTCTAGAGCAGAAAAGAAAGTTGAAAAATGAACTTTGCAATAACTCATTAAGTAAATAAGTAGTATCGAAAGGAAATCAAACAAGACTAAAAACTGTAATTTTACGGAAAAAAAAGCAAGTTAACAATTAATTATGTGAACCTGAATAAATAAACGAACAAACATACAAAAGAAGATTAAACAAGATAGAGAGAAATAAAAACAGAGAATGTCTGAAAAACAAAGGGGACCATATGACCAGAAAGATAAAGCCAGCAGAAATGGATGAAAACAGATAACAAAATAGAGCGGAGAGGTTTAAATGCAATTGTAGATCTATTTGCCTACCCTTGCTACAGATCCCCACCCTCACCCACCCATCTTCATTTAGTAGAACAGAATGCATTAAACAAATTCGATGGAAGACAACAAATGATGTAGAACAGAATGCATTACGATGGAATACAACAAATGATGTAGAACAGAATGCATTACGATGGAGACAACAAAAATGATGTAGAACAGAATGCATTACGATGGAAGACAACAAATGTAGAACAGAATGCATTACGATGGAATACAACAAATGATTAAGAATAGAATGGAAAAGAACAGAACATGAGATCATAAAATATTACACAGTATACCATAAATGATAAGATATAAAATACAGAATAGAAAGCACAGTATAAACACACACACACACACACACACACACACACACACACACACACGCACATACACAACACGCACGCACGTGGCACGCACGCACGAACGAACGCACGCACGCACGCACACAACACACACAATACACACGCGCGCGAGCGCGCGCGCACACGCACTCACGCACACACACACACGTGTGTGTGTGTGTGTGTTGTGTGTGTGTGTGTGTGTGTGTGTGTGTGTGTGTGTGTGTGTGTGTGTTGCAATCAGCCTAGCATGGTGTACTGTAACGTAACATCATATTCCATAAAATCATATCAGAGGTGGTGGGTGTAATCCACAGGTAAGAGAAGATAAAATCTTAATAGAAAGAATCTCGCGAAGAGAATAAGAGAAGATAATTCACGGACGGAGAGACTCCTGATTGTCTTCGGCTTCTTTCTGTCAACAGATAAGTTACTACGCCACTGCCACTATACTATACTATACTATACTATACTATACTATACTATACTATACTATACTATACTATACTTTACTATACTACGCTATACTATACTATACAATACTATACTACACTACGCTGTGCTAAGCAATGCTACGCTAAAATATATATATAATATATAATAATATAATATAATATAATATAATATAATATAATATAATATAATGTAATGTAATGTAATGTAATATAATACATTATAACAACATATTATTACACATTATATTATGAAATATAACATAATGTAATATAATATATGATATTATATTGTTATATTGTATTATATTACATTATGTTATATTTCGTTACATTAGATTAGATTAGATAATGTCATATGATATGATATGATATGATATGATATGATATCATATTATATTATATACTACATTTTTTTTTATATTATAACATATAATCTATATTGTATTATATCCATGGGATTTTTTCTCTGTGCGTCTCTTATCTGCCTGCGCGCTGTTCACAGTGCAATGGGATGAGATAATGTCGCAAACAGCTCGACTTCACTTCTTATTCTCATCATCGGATGATTCAGCTCTATATGTGTGTGGTAAGTTCAATGTGTCGTTTGTTTCCCGGACGACACGTACACAAATTGCGTTATGATTCCATAGGTCTGTATAAAGTACCAGAATACGGCAGAAAGTAGCAGAACCTTCCAGCAATTTTTAAATATTCTGGGAGTTTAATTGGCTATAACACTACTGGTACTGGTCCTTCTAGAATATTGTTTTAATTCTCGAACATTCATGATTAGTAACTGGTGTCTGACTCTAAGGATCTTGGAACTTTTGATTCAATAATCAATAAATGATTGAGAGGACGTGCGAGTTCGAAAAGAAATTTTGAAAATGAAAATGAAAGTATTTGAGAAGGACGCGTTTTGTTTTAGGACCGTCGCAATGGTCATCGAGAACTGATCTGTGAATCCTCTAATGTAATTGAAGACACTGAACTTCTAACCGGCATCGACCTTTTCTCAGTCTGGATCGATTCACAAGATCAGGGACCAGCCTTCATCGGCAAATCTTCTAGGCGTCTAGGAAGAAAGAGTTTGATTCTCCCTAGCTGTAACAGACAGGCAGACTAGAATCACACAGCGGATTTCCATCCACTCAGTGGACGCTTTTTTTTTTTTTTTTTTTGCTTGATTTTCCTGATCAACATTGCGACTGAACGAGTCTCTAGAGCTTGGATGTCACTGAGACATGTTATGAGAAGAACCGTCCAGTCCAAAACAATCGACAGAATGTTAGAATTCATTTTCTGACAACCATCTAGTCAACCCCATTAATAGAATGTTAGAATTCATTTCTGACAACAATCCAGTCCAACCCATTAATAGCATGTTAGAATTCATTTCTGACAGCAATCCAGTCCAACCCATCGACAGAATGTTAGAATTCATTTCTGACGACAGTCCAAGCCATGACAGAATGTTAGAATTCATTTCTGACAACCATCCAGTCCAACCCATCGACAGAATGTTAGAATTCATTTCTGTCAACCATTCAGTCCAACCCATCGACAGAATGTTAGAGTTCATTTTCTGACAACCATCCAGTCCAGTCCATCGACAGAATGTTAGAATTCATTTCTGACAACCATCCAGTTCAACCCCATTGATAAAATGTTCAATTTCATTTCTGACAACCATATGTGTATTACAAAGTTCTTACAACAGAAATAGACGATGCGCATAAATCTGCTAGGGGGTAATTTGTGTTACAGCTCGCGTTCAGCGAGAGTGACATTGCCCTTTTCATGTAATGGGACTGATACCGCTGGTGATCTTCAGGGTGAGGAGGGGGGGGAATCTGTGTCGAAGTTCGCGTTCAGCGAGACTGACCCCGCCGTTTCATGGGACTGATACCGCTGGTGATCTTCAGTGTGAGGAGGAGGGGGGGGGGGGGGGAGATAATCTGTGTCAAAGTTCGCGTTTAGAGAGACTGACCCGCCGTTTTCATGGGACTGATACCGCTGGTAGTCTGCAAAGGAAGGAAGCGGGGGGGGGGGGGGGGGGGGGGGGGGGGGGGGGGGGGTAAAATCAGTGTCAAAGTTCGCGTTCAGCGAGATTGACCCCGCCGTTTCATGCCCAAAGCGGTTTTGTCTCACCAGTTAGCTTTAACAGTTCAATCAGAGAAACTGCCACAGCAGGGGTGGGCATGTTATGCTGACAGTCAATATTTTTTTCCTGGCGTGGGCTTCAAATCACATATCTGATTCATTTGCTTGACTTTTAAACTGAGAAAAAGCGACTCTACTTGCAATCAAAAGACAGGTGTTACCGTCCCTGAGTGAGCTTTTTTTTCTGGAAACAGGTCTGTTGTCGTGTGTGCAAACGTCTTTGGTGTTATTGTAGTTGTCCAGTTACGTCAGTGTATATGTGGGTATTCAGAAATAATACAATCCTCTTCTCTATGGAGTTTTATCTTTTTTCTTCCATGTCTGTTGGTTTCTATGTGTATTTCTTTGCTTGCTCATCTCTTTGTAAAATAACGCAAACGGTGCTGAGCTGGTTTTAACTCAAGTGGGTGAATAGAGAGAATAGGGCAAAGGATGAAGCCATTTGCATTTCGGTACAGGTCTGAATTGCGGATCTGGATCAAATGGCGGATTCATTATCCGACCAAAAATATTATTACAAATTTTCCAATAGACAATGTGACGATAATGTTCACGAAACTGATAACTGTATACACAGTAATAGATTTTCATGGAATATTGCAATTTTCTAATGATGTAAACGTTGCTATTTCTTTCTATTTTTCCCCCTCCATATTCTATGAAAAACCAATACATGGGAGGTAACTCCGGTCGTTTCCACTTTAACTTCCCTTGGCAAGAAAATGTTCGTATTTGTTGTTTGAAAGTTGTTTGTCTTGCCGACTAAAGAGGTCGAAAACGCGTCGTGGTTTGTCTTGTTAATTTTTTTCCTTCGTTCGGTAGCAGAGTAATTTTGTGTAAATTTTGTTTCAATTTCCGCCTGCCTGTTTTTTATCCCACTATTAAGGCAGCCACACTTCAACTTCGGGGGAAATTTCATTTGGTTCATTTTAGTTGATAGAAATGGCATGGGCCACCCATTTTTTAAACCAACTGTATGAGTTTTAACATAAATACCGGTATTTTTCCCATACGCAGATTTTGTTTTTCAACTTTTGAAAGTTAGTGAATATTTGAATTTCATATGGACTTTTCAAATTAGCGATTTTGCTCACAGGTGTGGGACGAATCAATGTTGTACAAATATTGTGGAAACCATGGCCCACAGTCGTGGCTTTCAGCGCCAAAGACACAATGTGCACTTGTTGTTTTTATCCTGGACCTTTCAATCAACCGCGGATCCTGTCTATAGTGCTATAAATGCGAGCAAATCGGATGGATGAAGAAGTGGTGCCTGGTTGGTTACCGAACAAAGCTTTAGCAGTGCTAAGACGCTTTACTAATACGAACACGGACATGACCTGGCTGCGCCGTACACGTTGATATTCGACCTGCAGATTCACGTGCACGAGCAGTCGGCCTACTGGAACCATCACAATCTTGTCACTGTCACGCACGTAAATTCTACAAAAATGGCTTTATTTATTTCTCCTCTCAGTTGATTTTACACTGTAGACGCGCTTCACGTGAGCTCGCCAACGTTCATCGCTTCGCGTGCTTTGAACTCGTAAATAACCGTGACTGGATTTATAACTGAATCGCCCTGGGCGAAAACTGTTTTACAATTTTGCGAGGAGTGGAGGGGAAGTACACCACAGAAGACATGCGTGGGTTGTTCGTGCCAACAGTCAGAATAACAACTAAACAAGAACACGACGCTAAGCACGGAAGATTTGCATGGATTATCTACGCCTGCTCGTGCAAACGGTCAGAATAACTACTAAACTAGATCACGACTCTAATCACAGAAGATATGCATGTATTATGTGCTCCTGCACGTGGAAGTAGTCAGAATGAGGACTAAAACAGACCACGACTCTAATCTTCAACGTTCTGCTGTCTGTGTATCAGACCGTTTGAGAGCTGTTGATCTGAGGACTAAAAAACATATCAGACCGTTTTTAGCGCTGTTGATTTGAAGACTAAAACATATCAGACCGTTTTGAGAGCTGTTGATTTGAGGACTAAAACAGATCAGACCGTTTTGAGCGCTGTTGATTTGAGGACTAAAACAGATCAGACCGTTTGAGAGCTGTTGATTTGAGGACTAACCTAACAACAGATCAGACCGTTTTGAGAGCTGTTGATTTGAGGACTAAATGTATCAGACCGTTTTGAGAGCTGTTGATTTGAGGACTTACTAAAACAGATCAGACCGTTTTGAGAGCTGTTGATTTGAGGACTAAAACAGATCAGACCGTTTTGAGAGCTGTTGATCTGAGGACTAAAACAGATCATGACTCTAAGCTTCAACGTACGGCTGTCTGTGTATCAGACCATTTTGAGAGCTGCACAGTTGATTTGGGGGCTTCACAGGGCTCCAGCCCTTACACTAGCCAAGATGTTAATTGGGAGCTTCATAGGGCTCCAGCCCTTAAAAACTAGCCACGCTGTTGATTGGGGAACTTCAGAGGGCTCCAGCCCTTAAACTAGCCACGCTGTTGATTGGGGAGCTTCAAAGGGCTCCAGCCCTTAAACTAGCCACGCTGTTGATTGGGGGGCTTCATAGGGCTCCAGCCCTTACACTAGCCACGCTGTTGATTGGGGGGGGGGGCTTCATAGGGCTCCAGCCCTTAAACTAGCCACGCTGTTGATTGGGGGGGCTTCATAGGGCTCCAGCCCTTAAACTAGCCACGCTGTTCATTGGTGGGGGGGGGGGGGGGGGGGCTTCACAGGGCTCAGCCCTTAAAACTAGCCACGCTGTTGGGATTGGGGGGGGGGGGGGGGGGCTTCACAGGGCTCCAGCCCTTAAATAGCCACGCTGTTGATTAGGGGCTTCACAGGGCTCAGCCCTTAAACTAGCCACGCTGTTGATTAGGGCTTCACAGGGCTCCAGCCCTTAAACTAGCCATGCGTTCGAGCGCTGTTACTGCTGTCGTCTAACTGTGACCACGTGCTATTCTTTCAGTGTAAACTGTATTCCTGTTCTTTGCAAGCCCTGTCCCAGAAATGTCTGTTTTGGCGCTGTCCTTGACTCTCCATTTTTGTCTTCTTCTTCTACTCTTTAATTTCTTTATTCTTTATCATTCTTCACCATCGTCCACTGTTTCCAAGTTCTGCCTTTGTGTCCCTTTCGCCCGCCTTTGATCTAGAAAGTATTTCAACCATTTCTCGTGGTATAACCGGCTGTTTATTGTAATACAGCATGTAGGTAATGAGATTGTATACTTGTTTGTCCATTCCACAATGTCTAATCAGCCCATGTGGCATTTTTATGAATTTTCTGTAGCATCATTTTTTTCAGTCTCTACTGATTTGAATAAACTGGGGTTGGTAACGTGAAATACAAAACGACAAACAAAACAGGATGTAAAGCAATTCTGATTCAGTGTACAGTACAAAACAGGCAGGTCAATTTTCGACAAATATGTCTTCTCCAGAGACTACAAACTACACACATTAAAGAAACATGGAAGATGCTGATTTCCATGCTAACTGCTACTTCGGGAGTGCAAAGAATTCACGAAAGTTACGGTCATTCATGAAACAAGCACGCTTTCTTTTTCGCATCGAGACTGATCGCTGGCAAATTTTATCCAGTTCATGAAAGGAGTAATATCACGCTCTGCCAATAACGGGCAGGGTATGAACACACACCACACACACACACACACACACAACACACACACACACACACACACACACTTTGAGAACAGACGTACAGACGGACACTAATCTATTGTTTGGAGTCTTGTCATGCACAGTGGTTCAGACAGAATGGTCTACACTGAGGATTAAGCTAATGTGATGACCAGTGAGGCCAAGCGGTGACGCAATGAATGTAACCAATCCTCACACCGTCCTTCTACATGATAGGTACATACACTGAGATGTACCCAAGTTCAAGTGTGTTGTCTTCAGTTTTACATCCTTCCACCATGTGTGATATTAGAGAAAAAGAACAGGGGTGGGAATGAAGGTGAAGGTGGGGAGGGGAGAGAGGCTGGGAGGGGGCTGGGGAGAGCTGAGGGGGATAGGGGCAGTTAAGGGCAAAGAGCAGATAAGGGATGTGGAACAGCTATGATGTCTAAGGGCATGCGTAGGCGGATGTGGTCGCACGGCGTATAAGAGTGCTACTGTATCAATGATGTCTAAGATCAGCGTAAGGTGGTCAAGATCAAAAGCGTCAGCTTAAAACAACATAATCAACAGTAACTACTAGCGATGTCAAATACATACGTCTTTAGATAATTACTTATATGACTCCTTCATAAAGAAACACGAAATTGTACATTGACATTAGTGACTTAGAAATCTTTCGTACATTGTGTATTGAGGATTTGAAATAATCTTTTCTTGTTAACGAAGTTACATGAAGCCAACTGTATTTTGAAAGAACTGAAATAATCTTTTTTTCACGATGTTACAATAAGGTGAATAATCAAGTGTTATGTGCTGTTCGTTAAAAAAAAAAAAGTATGTGTATTTCGTTTAAAACACATCAATTTTCTACCACCGTAATAGTGAAAGCTATGTACTTGGATATAATTTGCTTTTTTATGGTGTAAATTTGCGTGTTTAACAAGTACATGTGTATGTGCAGGCAAGCGCAAAACATGAAAAGCTAGATGAATTGCTTATGAAATTGCATACCAGTACGCACACACAAAGCGTGATTAATCGGGAGCACTTAAGTGTATGCAAGAAGCACTTTGTTCTCAGAGCTGTGCAGCAGAACCAACACAAAACAAGCTGAAAAGTAATCACACACGATAACGCTGAACTCCAACCCTCCCTGCC
>JADBJO010012723.1:35000-56348 GCA_016801955.1 Conus betulinus | reverse complement strand
AGCTGGAGCAGTAGCTTTTAATGCCGTGTGGACGAATTCCGATTCTTTTATGTGGACATCACTACTCCCATCCTATTTGAGGAGCGTATCGCTAATGTATACCATGTTTGCTCTGCAAGAGAGAGAGAGAGAAAGAGGGAGGTAGGGAGGGAGTGAGGGCAAGGAGGGGAGGGAGGGCGACCGACCGAAAGACAGGACAGAAGGCATAGATGGAAGCTGTCTTACTGCCCAACCCCCATACCCCACACGCGACGTGCGCTGCGCGCGCGAGCAAGGACCAGAACGCACTTTGTTGTAACAAAGAGAGTGAGTTGATCGTGATAGCCGCCACGATCGACTCTCTCAATTTTGTTTCTGGCACAACGCGGTCCTACGACTGAGCCAGATACAGACAGAGAGAGAGAGAGGAAGAGAGGAGATGAGACGAATGAAGAGAGAGCTAGAGAGAGGAACCAGGTCATAACTCTACTTAAACTCACATCTGTGTTTGCATGTCTATCACTAACATAAGCATCCTTCACCAGCTCACGCATGGCCCAGTCTATAAACTACATGTTTTACCCAGTGGCGCCACTTTCTCTTACTCACCACACAGGGAGACTCCGAGTTGATTGTGTGTGTGGCCCACTCCACCCCACCGCTCTGGAGACCATTCACGTTTTGCCCTCACCCCCGACACTACTGCAGCACAGCAGAAAATTTATTCATTCCGGTGTGTTTGTCAGTCTCTGTGTGGTGTGTGTGTGTGTGTAGTGTGTGTGTGTGTGTGTGTGTGTGTGTGTGTGTTTGGTGCGTGCGTGCCTGCATGTGTGTGTGTGTTTGTCTCTGTCTGTGTGTGTGGTGTGTTGTGTGTGATTGTGTGTTATGTGTTCATGTGTGTGTGTGTGTCGCCATGCTAGAGGAGACCGGAGATACATAAAACACGAAAGACACGACACAGAGTACCAGAGACCAGAGAGAGAATAGTTGAACATATTCTCCGTGTGCCTGTACAACTTGAGGTAACCTGAGCCGCACCGCCCCATGGATAATATCTGGTCAAGGGGGGGGTTAGGACAGGCAGAAGACGACAGACAGAATGAAAATTGATCAAACGAGAAACGAACTGGAGAGAACGCCAAAAGGAAGAAATAAACGCTGAAAAGCACCTCGTCAAATAAACATGACAACAATCCCCTCACGCATGTTGTCCTCATGGACACTTCTTCACCAATACTTCAACGCGGGCAGCTACTTACACGTGTAATCGCACGTACGTGCGACTGCACACCCAGCTAAGCGTTTAAGGCATTCTTTGGTATAAATAAAAAAGTGTGTTTTTTCGACTCTGAGTTTAAAAAAGATGTAAAGATTACAGATTTGGACCCTCGCGTATGCAGGACACATACACCCACGTGCGTGCACACACACACACACCCACCACACACACACACACACACGCACGCACGCACGCACGCCACGCACACACCGTGCACACAAACGACGCAACGCACGCACTGCACACACACACACTTTTTGCTGTCCCAATCTCTGCGCCACACCTCAGAGGCAGTGCACCCACGCCGCCGCTCATTCCGACACCCGTCCACAGCCACAGCCCGGGTCGGCCCCCGCCGCAGCCCCGGCACGACAATCCACAGGGAGCAGTCACTGTCAAGTCGTCAAGAGGAACCCACCGGAGGAGACACTGCACTGCTGCCGAGTCACTTCGGTGGTGTTTCAGTGCGCCTGTTCTGATCTAACATACGCAGGACACCACCTACTAAGCCCCCTACTGACGACAATAATTGCTTAGTCGCGGAGCGAGCCGGCGTGAGTGAGCTCTCCCTCCGGAGGGCCACCACCACGTCCGTCCAACGACAGCCCCCATGGACTCGCCGATACCGGTGACCCTGACAGAACCGACGGAACCAAAACCCAGGCCACAGACGTGGAGAGGACATCGAAACTGAGGTCACCATGAGAGCAGGGCATGAAGGGCCACAGAAATTGAGACATTTTTTTTTTAATGCTGATCGATGAGAATGAGGATGATGAATGATTAAGATGATGCTACGGATTCCATTTCGGTCTGAACTACATGATTCCCAACTGAGTCCGCAGGTAAACTCCCAACTCTGGCGTATGGAGCCGGGTCGGGGCCATGAAACAACCCACATGCACTCTGATGGATTCGAACCCCACGACCTCTTTACCAGCCGGGACGCCCGCGACGCTAACCACTTAAAATCGCCACGGCGGCTGGTCGACACAGAAGCTTTGTTCGGGTTTGTCTTTTCTCGCCTGATTTCGTGATACATGCGACGCTACAACCTGGTTATTTTCCTGTTTGAGAGTAACACTGACATCTCAAAAGGCTGTTGTTTGTATATAGAAATGCTGAGGGCATACAAAGCCTGTGAATATCCTTTTCCATTTGGGCATACCATCAGGAAATGTATTCATCTTCCAGTTAACTTGGTTCGAAAAATTGAATGAAAAAAAAAAGAGGAAAAAAAAAAGGGAAAAATAGTAGAATGCTTTGAGGGGAACGCTTTGAATATATTAGTTTCTGTATGTTCAAAAAGAACAGCCTACATCAAGTCTGAATCTCATTGGTTTTTTCTTTCCTTTTACAATAAGTGTCAAAAATCCGCCACGCCACCATTCTCAATACTGTCGCCCATGGTGTATAGATTTCAGTCAATAGTGTCAAAAACCCACCACTCACATTCTCAGTGCCTGTCGCCCATGATGTACGGATTTCAGTCAATTAGTGTCAAAAACCCACCACTCACATTTCTCAACATTATCGCCCATGGGTGACAGGATTTCAGTCGATAAGTGTCAAAAATCCACCACATTCTCAATGTTAGCCCTGATGATGTATGAATTTCAGTCAATTAGCATCAAAAAATCCACCACTCACATTCTCCAAACTGTCGCCCATGGTGTATAGATTTCAGTCAATTAGTGTCAAAAATCCGCCACTCACATTCTCAATACTGTCGCCCATGGTGTATAGATAGATTTCCAGTCAATAGTGCCAAAAATCCGCCAAACCACTCACATTCTCCAAACTGTCGCCCATGGTGTATAGATTTCAGTCATTAGTGTCAAAAACCCACCACTCACATTCTCAATGCTGTCGCCCATGATGTATGGATTTCAGTCAATTAGTATCAAAAATCCACCACTCACATTCTCAACATTATCGCCCATGGTGACAGGATTTCAATTGATAAGTGTCAAAAATCCACCACTCACATTCTCAATGTTATCGCCCATGATGTATGAATTTCAGTCGGTAAGTGTCAAAAAATCCACCACTCACATTCTCAATGTTATCGCCCATGATGTATGAATTTCAGTCGGTAAGTGTCAAAAATCCAAACTCCACCACTCACATTCTCAATGTTATGTCAAAATCCCATGATGTATGAATTTCAGTCCATGAGTCGGACGTAAGTGTCAAAAATCCACCACTCACATTCTCAATGTTATCGCCCATGATGTATGAATTTCAGTCGGTAAGTGTCAAAAATCCACCACTCACATTCTCAATGTTATCACCCCCGATGTATGAATTTCAGTCGATAAGTGTCAAAATACCCCCACTCACATGGCCATCACTGTCAATACTGTCGCCCATGATGTAGGGATTCAGTCCATAAGTGTCAAAACCCCACCCACTCACATTGTCAATACTGTCGCCCATGATGTCCAGATCCACGTGGTGCAGGAACGTCTGCAGATCGTCAGAAAGCTGTTCCAGCATAGAGAGTCTGATGGGGTTGACGTTGCACACCGTCACTGCCGGGAACTGGAGACTGGCGAACAACCCCAGCGACAACTGCTCCTTCGTGGCCACCGGAGGTACGACTGAAAGCCAAGCACATGCCATGCCATCTCCAGCTTTTTTTCTCAACTCGTCTGGAACCCAGTCGTGTTACTTTACCCTTGTATATGACAACTAAAAAAAAAAAATCTGAAACCGACTTTGTTTCTTCAACCCATGTAAATGACAACTGGAAAAAAGATCTGAAACCGAATCATCTCACTGTACCCATGTATGAGACGGCGCGAAAAAATAATCTGAAACTGAATGATGCTGTTTTATCTCGGTAGTTAGCGAATGAAAAAAAATCTTCAACCAAATCCTGTTATTTTTAACTCTGTAGCCTCATCTGAAATTTAGTCATTGTATATAACATTAGAAGATGACAAATAAGAAATTACATAAAATCAAAATAGAATTACAAAGCCGCCTTACGAAAGAAAAAAAAACAAAAGAGAAGACCGAAAAACGAATAGTATTACAAATAGAGTTACTGAGCCGACTAACAAAGAAACAAAGCACAAAAATCCTTATGAAAACAAACAAACACGGAAACACACAAACAAAAAAACCAAAAGCGAAAACAACTCGCATTATTTCAGGAAAGCCTGAAGAGGTGTGGCACTGTGCAAACAGAGAATGACAAACAATCAAGTAATTTTTGCTTCCATATTCAGGACAGCTGCCCGGCTATGACTCCGCAACAGTCCCTTGAATTACGACGTGGTGGTTGCCTCATCACGGGAGCAAGGTATTAAGAGCCATCGTTCACATTTTCTCTTTGTAGAGTACGGTTGAAAAATAAAAAATCAAAATTCAGAATCATCTTATTTCACTTTGAAACTGACATATAAAGAAATGCACCAGAACTTGGTGATCTTATTTCACTTTTTGAAACTGACGAATACAGTAAGTGAATCGAGATTTTGTTCATCATGGATTTCAACTTCAGAAACTGACAGCTAGCTAAAAAAAATCGAAATTCATTTTCTGAAGCTGACAACCAAAAGTATATAAGCTATTCATGTTGTGTACAGTCTAGCTAATCCCCGTTTTGAGGGAAGGGGGGAGGGGACGGCATGTCAGGAAAAAAAGACAACAATAAATTATTTAGGTGGAAAATACAAAGGAACACAAAAAACAAGAGTAAACAAAATGCAGCGTTTAAAGCACAATCAAAGCCACAGTTTGACAACTGATACGTTCTTCAGACATCATACCATAACAACATGCAACACAATTTACACGTCTTCAGATAATATAATGGCCGCATAATTTCATGTCTTCAGACATAACACACAGCCACATAATTACCACGTCTTTAGACATAATAACAGCCACACAATTAAACGTCTTTCAGACAATTACACGTCTTCAGACATAACAACAGCCACACAATTACACGCCTTCAGACGTAACAACAAGGCGCCACAACAATTACACGTCTTTAGACATGATAACAGCCACGCAATTACACGTCTTCAGACAATTACACGTCTTCAGAATAACAACAGCCACACAATTACACGTCTTCAGACATAATAACAGCCACACAATTACAGGTTGTGGATCTCCGGACATAATAACAGCCACACAATTACACGTCTTCAGACATAATAACAGACCACACAATTGCACGTCTTCAGACATAATAACAGCCACACACAATTACACGTCTTCAGACATAACAACAGCCACACAATTACACGTCTTTCAGACATAATAACATCCCATACAATCAGCAAAAAAAAACAACAGTGCTCCCGTGACAGCAGTCAGGACGAGAAACATATTAGGGGAGCATTTTTTTTCTGCATTTTGAGTCGGTTGTCACGCCTGAAGAAGATAGGTTTGTCGAAACCCCATCAGTCTGTTTTGCCATTTACATTAAATCAGCGTTACTTGCAAACTGTGCCGTGCGTTTATTTGTATTTTTGCCTTGTTTCCAATGACCCTGCAGTCTGTTTTGTATTCTGTAATAGATTTGCTCAGCTCGGTGGTTTTTTATTTAACGTTTCACATCATCATGGATGATATTAGACGATAAACAAATACAAATAACTGCTTTCACGTCTCTTCAATGATTTTCGCTTACATACACGTAACATGCAATACAGACCCTAGCACTCAAGTTCGGATCCTCGTAACACTTGGCTTCTTCAGACTGAGCAATATCAGTGGCAGTGTCATGTAATCCTTGGAACATGCAAAATACAGCATTCGTTTTGATATATTTATACCTATCTCTCTTTACATAGGTATAGGTTAGCAGTTTGGCCATTGTTGGTGCTTGGAAAAAGGGTCTTATAAGAAAACGAAATATTGTCAATTATTCGTGGTGTGTTATGTTGCTTCAAGGTTTTATCTTTCTACCTCTTTACATAGTTCTGTTAATACAGGACAGTTCACATGAAACACAGCTAACAAAAATAGGTCGCCCACAGACACACACAACCTTAAGAGACAACTTAAGTTTGTTTCCATGTGTTCCTTCACCCATCATATACGTTTGGAGTTATCATAAGTACTGGTGAGTGTGCCACGGGACAATGTGTATGACTTTTCACGGTAATACATGGTGAGTGCGACGAGACAATGTGTATGACTTTTCACAGCAATTACTGGTGAGTGCAACGTGACAATGTGTATGACTTTTCACGGTAATTACTGGTGAGTTGCAACGGGACAATGTGTATGACTTTTCACAGCAATTACTGGTGAGTGCAACGTGACAATGTGTATGACTTTTCACGGTAATTACTGGTGAGTGCAACGGGTATTGACAATGTGTATGACTTTTGTCACGGTAATTACTGGTGAGTGCAACGAGACAATGTGTATGACTTTTTCACGGTAATTACTGGTGAGTGCAACGGGACAATGTGTGTATGACTTTTTCACAGCAATTACTGGTGAGTGCAACGTGACAATGTGTATGACTTTTCACGGTAATTACTGGTGAGTGCAACGAGACAATGTGTATGACTTTTCACAGCAATCACTGGTGAGTGCAACGTGACAATGTGTATGACTTTTCACAGCAATTACTGGTGAGTGCAACGTGACAATGTGTATGCTTTTCACACGGTAATTACTGGTGAGTGCAACGGGACAATGTGGTATGACTTTTTCACACGGTAATTACTGGTGAGTGCAACGAGACAATGTGTATGACTTTTCACGGCAATTACTGGTGGAGTGCAACGGGACAATGTGTATGACTTTTCACGGCAATTAAACTGCTGAGTGCAATTGGACAATGTGTATGACTTTTCACGGCAATTTCTTCCGCAAACATCATTACCCGCAGACCTGCGAGTATTTTAGCCAGGAAAAAAAAATGCAGTGGAAGGAACCAATCATCCCTGTGCTCCGAGTTTTAGCGTAGCGATAATATTGCTGTTTTATTCCACTTTAGACTACAATGTGATGATACTCAGAGAAGAAATCTACTCTTATAGATTAAGGCATTATATCATGTATCAAACATTTTAATTCATAGAGAACATCTCTTCTATATCTACAGTCCCAGTTTTTGCAATCACTGCAAAGCGGCAGACTAGAGGTCAGCATACTGTCGACTTGTTTTATTTCAGTGGATGTTATGTTTTTGATGAGCATTCTTTCGGTATTGATAGAACTGGCTTGGTCCATGGATCCCAAGACAAGCGATGTGGCACAGTCATGGATGGAATCAAAGGATAAATGTAGAGGTTTTCCACGAGTTTCATGTGCCTGTCGTAACACAAGTCTATCTTTTTCACATCGATGAGCTAGCAGAAAACCGCTACATTGCATCCTTTCAGTTTTTAGTAAAACTGCTGGGTCTGCATATAAGAAAGTAAACGGACAGTTCGAGGGAAATGAAGAGAAGGAACGAGCGAGGGGGAATATTCAGAGGCAAACAAAACAAGACAAGCAGCCCAACTCGCCTCACCTTGATGAGATAATGCCGTCACCTTGATGGCAGTAATGCCTCACCTATGATGGAGCAATGCCTCACAGTCTTGATAAGAATAATTAAATGCCTCACCTTGATGAGAAATGCATCAAGTTGATAAGTCATGCCTCACCTTTGCATGAGATAATTGCCTCACCTTGATGAGGATAATGCATCACCGCGTTGAGTAAGGTCAACCTGATGAGAGATAATGCCTCACCTTGATGAGGGAGTAATGGCAGGTGGAGTAGGGACTATGGACAGCAGGGCTAGCGATAACCGTCAGCAGGCCAGAGGGTCCAAGCCAGGACGAGGAAAGCCACCGGGTGGAAGTGTAGATGTAGGAAGGACCACTTGCATTGAGCACCGCCTCAGCAAAAGCGCTGTGAAGGGATTTGAACACCGCTTACAGATTCTTTTCTGCATGGGTTTGGAGTTCGAGAGTCGCGCGCGCTGCCATGACTTGATGATTGCTCTGACTCGACGCTGCTGGTCCACGCACAGTCTGTCACCAGTACAAGCAGCAAACCCAACCAGAGGTGATGATTGTTTGAGTCATTTGTGTCTATTCTACATCGTTAGACAAATGCAAACAAACAGACTAACCAGGACAGTCTGTCAGCAGTACAACAAACCGACCAGGTACAGCTCTGTCAACAGTAGCAGAACAAACCTAAACAAGTACAGTCCTGTCACAGTACAAACAACCTAACCAGGTACAGTCTGTCAGACAGTACAACACGCAAACCCAACCAGTGTTTGTTTGAGTCATTACGTGGTCTTCACCAGTACAACAACACACTTAACCAGTACAGAGTACTGTCACAATACAACAATCAACCCTAACCTTAGTGACAGTCCCATGTCACCAGACAACACAACAAAAACCCAACCAGTACAGTCTGTCACAGTACAATACACCAAACCTAACGCAGTAGCGTCTGTCACAGTCACAAACCTAACCATACAGTCTGTCCCACAGTACAACAAACCCAACCAGTTACAGTCGTTGTGTCACACCGTACAACAAAACTCTAACCAGTACAGTCTGTCACCCAGTACAAATCAAACCTAACCAGTACAGTCTGTCACAGTACAACAACCCTAAACCTAACCAGTACAGCCCGTCTGTCACAGTACAACAACAAACCTAACCAGTACAGTCTGTCACAGTACAACAAACCTAACCGTACAGTCTGTCACAGTACAACAAACCTACCCAGTACAGTCTGTCACAGTACACACCAAACCTAACCGTACAGTCTAGTCACAGTACAACAGTCCAACCCCGTACCTTAACCAGTACAGTCTGTCACAGTACAACAAACCTAACCAGTACAGTCTGTCACACAGTACAACAACAAACCTAACCAGTACAGTCTGTCACATACACAACACAAACCTAACCAGTACAGTCTGTCACAGTACAACAAACCTACCACTCTGTCACAGTACACAACAAACCTAACCAGTACAGTCTGTCACAGTACAACAAACCTAACCATACAGTCTGCACAGTACAGTACAAGTACAGTCTGTCACAGTACAACAACAAACCTAACCAGTACAGTCTGTCACAGTACAACAACAACAACCTAACCGTCAGGTCTGTCACAGTACAACAACTAACCAGTACAGTCTGTCACAGTACAACCTAACCTACAGTCCATACAGTCCTGTCACAGTACCACAACAACCCAACCAGTACAACTGTCACAGTACAACAACCTAACCGTAGTACAGTCTGTCACAGTACAACAACAACCTAAAGCCAGTACAGTCTGTCACAGTACAACAACAAACCTAACCAGTACAGTCTGTCACAGTACAACAACAACCTAACCAGTACAGTCTGTCACAGTACAACAACAAACCTAACCATGTACAGTCTGTCACAGTACAACAACAAAACCTAACCAGTACAGTCCAACCATACCTGTCACAGTACAACAACAAACCTAACCAGTACAGTCTGTCACAGTACAACAAACCTGACCAGTACAGTCTGTCACAGTACAACAACCAAACCTAACCAGTACAGTCTGTCACAGTACAACAACAAACCTAACCATTACAGCCTGTCACAATACAACAAAAACCTAACCAGTACAGTCTGTCACAGTACAACAACAAACCCAACCAGTACAGCTGTCACAATAACAACAACCTAACCAGTACAGTCTGTCACAGTACAACAAACCTAACCAGTACAGTCTGGTCACAGTACAACCAAACCTATCCAGTACAGTCTGTCACAGTACAACAAACCTAACCAGTGCAGTCTGTGCACAGTAAACACCAAACCTAACCAGTACAGTCTGTCACAGTACAACACCAAACCTAAACCAGTACAGTCTGTCACAGTACAACAGCACCAAACCTAACCAGTTACAGTCTGTCAACAGTACAACACCACCTAACCAGTAGTCAGTCTGTCACAGTACAACAACACAACCTAACCAGTACAGTCTGTCACAGTACAAACAAACCTAACCAGTACAGTCTGTCACAGTACAACAACAAACCTAACCAGTACAGTCTGTCACAGTACAACAAAACCTAACCAGTACAGTCCTGTCACAGTACAACACCAAACTAACCAGTACAGTCTGTCACAGTACAACAAACCTAACCAGTACAGTCTGTCACAGTACAACAACAAACCTAACCAGTACAGTCCTGTCACAGTACAACAACCTAACCAGTACAGTCTGTCACAGTACAACACCCAAACCTAACCAGTACAGTCTGTCACCAGTACAACAAACCTAACCAGTACAGTCTGTCACAGTACAACAACAAACCTAACCAGTACAGTCTGTCACAGTACAGCAAACAAACCTGGCCAGTATTTGTTGGAGTCATTTGTCTTGTTTGGCTATAATGTTTGCGATGCCCAAATGGTAGGACATTTTTCTTATGTAAATGTGCAACAGTCGCAAGTTTGAGTCTGGACTGTCCCAAGGTCTGACCGTTGGACTAATGCGCAGGTCAGACATCTGTTAAATCGTAGCCATGAGACCCTCTTCTTATATCTTTTCATCTTAGTCCCGGGTAATTTGAAAATCAAGATTGGAGTTTAATGGAGGTTGTTTTTAGGATGCTGTTGGGTAGAGGTAAACATGTGGAGGACTAAACTGTGGTGGGCGCCCAGGACTTCGGCTACGTTGATCCCCGGGAACGTACTCAGAAGGGGGGGCTCAATGGAAGTACCCACGTCGAGTCGCTGATGGGTGGGCAACATGGATACCTCTAACCAACAGCATCCTCTCGCGTTAATCTGACACTCAGACAATGACAACAACAACAACAACAGCTTTGTTGTTCATATTTCTGTCATCAGAATGCCTTTAGAATACTCGTACAAAAACAACAACAGCAACTTTGCTGTCCACGTCTCCACCAGCGAAATGCCATAGAGAACACTCGGACAACAACATGTTGTTCTTCATGTTTCTGTCACTGAAATGCCGCGAGGAACACGCAAACCACAGCCACAAACAGTGAAAAGTAACAAATTCTTTTCCTCTGGTATACGCTGGACCTATTAAGTGTAATAGAACTAGTAGTTCGACAGATATGCTGGTTAGGCATCATAGATTTTTTTAATTGTCCAAAGTGGGGTTTTTTTAACCACTCGAACGCGGTTTGGTTATAAAGACAAAAACCAACCAAACAAACAGAACATAAAACAAAAACACAACAAAACAAAACAGAACAGAAAACAAAACAACACACACAACACAACAACAAAACAAAACAAAAACAGAACATAAAACAAAACACAACAAAACAATCTACCTTTACCCTAACAAGGCCAGCGCTCGTGAGACTTTTAACCAAGCATACCAACTAATTGTTGCCGTACTGTCTCACACATGCTAAAAAAAAAAAAAAAAAAAAAAAAAAAAAAAAAAAAAGAAAGAAGAAAGAAAGAATCGAAAAATAACATTGTGGATAGACCAGACAGAAAGTCAGGCAAGAGTTACCGTTCCTCTTCCTCCATCCGATCCCACCAATCTCCCCCCACCCCTCCATCTTACTTTCACGTTGTTCCCCTGGTCACACACGCCCCGCTGGTCGTCTCTATCGAAGCCATCTTGTTTCTCTCTCCGCTGACGGGCTGTCCTGTCAGCTCTCTCCGATGATAATCCCCCTCTCTCGCTGGCGCTCATCTGTCTCACGGGTGAACCAGCTCAAATGTCGTGCCGTTTCAGAAAAATAGTAACGTCATAGTAACGTAAAGGGAGATCACCATCACCACTTTGTGCAATTACCCTCTGTTTTTTTTTCTAATCAAATATGCATAGAACATGCAAATGGATGAGCGGGGTAATAGCTTGGAGGATGGTGAGGCTGAACTCTCGAGGAGAGGATGGGTGAGGGGTTGGGGACAGACAGGGGTAGGTGGTACTCTAATAACTGACCTAAAACACAGGAATAACGGGTAAAGATTAATACCTCGCTTGAACTTTGCGTATGTAAACTATACACAATGTAATCATCTAGTGATAGTTACTAACATTTATCAAGTGACGGCCGAACATGCAGCATTCATGAACAGACAGCCCGGACAATTGTTCCAAGGCCATTCACCTCAATCTTGCAAGTACTACCCGCAAAAACACGTCAACCCTGCCTGCGCTGAAATCAATACTAGTTCATGAGTGGTCTAGTGGGGTATCTACCTCGAATTGTTTAGGACAAATCTCTCCTTTACACACACACACACACACACACACACACACACCACACCACACACACACACACACACACACACACACACACATCACACACACACACACACGTGCGCGCGCACCGCACGCACGCACGCACCGCACACACACACACACACACACACACACACACACCACACACACACACACACACACATACACACACACACACACACACACTGGCATCATCACTACAGCATGAAATAACATTTCTGCTGTGCTGCATACTTGACTTGTAGGAGGGCAGGTGAATGATTCCAGAGAGCTGGGGGAGAGTGGGCCATAACAGAACCACTTGGAAATCTCCCTCTGTGTGAGAAGTGGAGCCATGGTGGGTTAGACATGGAGTGTATAGACAAGCCAATTGATGGGACCATGTTTGCTGGAGCTGATGAAGGATGCTTCTGTTATGAAACTCCTCACATATTATCAATTGAGTGTATAGACAAGTCGATCGTTGGGACCATGCTTGCTGGAGCTGATGAAGGATGCTTCTGTTATGGACTCTCACATAATTATTATCAAAAGATTGAGTCTAAGCGGTTTATAAACCTCTCTCTCTCTCTCTCTCTCTTCTCGTCTCTCCTCCCTCCCTCCTCTCTCTCTCTCTCTCTCATCCCTCCTCTCTCCCCTCTCTCTCTCTAACTCTGTGTGTGTGTGTGTGTGTGAGAGATTGTGTGTGTGTGTGTGGTGTGTGGAGAGAGAGAGAACACGACAGACAGACAGACAGACAGACAGACGAGGGGGGGGGGGGGGGGGGGGGAATTAAACGGTAAACGTTGACATTTCTCGGCAAAAGAACTGTTATCATAATCAGCTGGCATAGTGATAAATATTGATAGACTCGTTCTGGCCGTATCCCGTTTGATGTTGCCACACGGATGGAAAATGTATTTCAGTTAATGCTTTCAGAAGCCATTTTATCATGAGAACTTGAACTTCTGCTATACATTAAGAAAGATACTGCGTAATACACTTATACGCTAGTGGAACGTCAATTAACTGACTGTTTGGAGACGATTTTAACGAGGCAGAGATGCAGAGATCAATAAGATTCAAGAAGAACGATACTTTGCAAAATGTAGATACGTAAGATTATATTAGTTTATCACTAACTGTGCACAATCGTGTGAAACCGCATTAAAGCAGCACATAATATGTGTTTGAACAGTATCAAAATGTTAAAGCACACACACACACACACACACACACACACACACACACACACCACGCCATTACATTCTTGTCAAAATGGTAGAAAGAAGGCGCTAATCATAGATTGTTCCATAACAAATGCATCCCACTCTCCTTCGGGGAACCCCCCCCCCCCCCCCCCCCCCCCCCCCCCCCCCCCCCCCCCCCCCCCCCACCCCCCGCATTATGTGTCATAAATATAGAGACGTCCAGTGATTACGTCAAAGTTTGCTGATGACGTTTACATTTGAAACACTGGCACTAAGATGAGCCCTTTTAGTTGAGGGAAACGGAATGAGAGCAAAGTTTCTGGCGCATCAAGGTCACATTCCCATTTCATCCCCCCCCCCCCCAATCCCCCCCCCAATCCCCCCCCCACACACACACACACACACACACACCACCACCACCACCACCACACCACCACCATTTCTTTGAAAATATGAAGAGGATAGTCCAGCACTCCTTTTCGACCCATAAGCTTACCTACCTACCCACTCGCTCTCCCTGCACCCTCTCCTACCATCGCTGTGGTCTCCTTTGAGAACAAAACGTCCACTGACTCTTCTTGTGGCCTTCAACTCTTTCATCGTGGTCACAAACTAACTGTTTGAATCAGTTACATTTTATCACGTGAACCAAATCTGCATGCTCTTTTTCTATTCCCATTTGTCACTTCCAGCCTTCTTCCGCCATCCTTTGCCCTTGATACTCCTGTTAGTGGTGGACATTCATTACTCCTGTTAGTGGTGGACATTCATTACTCCTGTAGTGGTGGACATTCATTACTCCTGTTAGTGGTGGACATTCATTACCCCTGTAGTGGTGGACATTCATTCCCCCTGTAGTAGTGGACATTCATTACTCCTGTAGTGGTGGACATTCATTACCCCTGTAGTGGTGGACATTCATTACTCCTGTTAGTGGTGGACATCATTACTCCTGTAGTGGTGGACATTCATTCCCCCTGTAGTGGTAGACATTCATTACTCCTGTTAGTTGTGGACATTCATTACTCCTGTTAGTGGTGGACATTCATTACTCCTGTAGTGGTGGACATTCATTACCCCTGTAGTGGTGGACATTCATTACTCCTGTTAGTGGTGGACATTCATTACCCCTGTAGTGGTGGACATTCATTACTCCTGTAGTGGTGGACATTCATTACCCCTGTAGTGGTGGACATTCATTGCTCCTGTTAGTGGTGGACATTCATTACCCCTGTAGTGGTGGACATTCATTACTCCTGTTAGTGGTGGACATTCATTACTCCTGTAGTGGTGGACATTCATTACCCCTGTAGTGGGTGGACATTCATTACTTCTGTAGTGATGGACATTCATTACCCCTGTAGTGGTGGACATTCATTACTTCTGTAGTGGTGGACATTCATTACCCCTGTAGTGGTGGAGATTCATTACCCCTGTAGTGCTAGACATTCATTACCCCTGTAGTGGTGGACATTCATTACCCCTGTAGTGGTGGACATCATTACTTCTAGAGTGGTGGACATTCATTATCCCTGTAGTGGTGGACATTCATTACCCCTGTAGTGCTGGACATTCATTACCCCTGTAGCGCTGGACATTCATTACTCCTGTAGTGCTGGACATTCATTACTCCTGTAGTGCTGGACATTCATTACTCCTGTAGTGCTGGACATTCATTACTCCTCCTGTTAGTGGTTGACATTCATTACTTCTGTAGTGGTGGACATTCATTACTCCTGTTAGTGGTGGACATTCATTACCCCTGTAGTGCTGGACATTCATTACTCCTGTAGTGCTGGACATTCATTACTCCTGTAGTGCTGGACATTCATTACTCCTGTTAGTGGTGGACATTCATTACTTCTGTAGTGGTGGACATTCATTACTCCTGTTAGTGGTGGACATTCATTACCCCTGTAGTGGTAGACATTCATTACCCCTGTAGTGGTGGACATTTCATTACTCCTGTAGTGCTGGACATTCATTACTCCTGTTAGTGGTTGACATTCATTACTTCTGTAGTGGTGGAAATTCATGACTCCTATAGTGGTGGACACTCATTACTTCTGTAGTGGTGGACATTCATTACTCCTGTTAGTGGTGGACATTCATTACCCTGTAGTGGTGGACATTCATTACCCCTGTAGTGGTGGACATTCATTACCCTGTAGTGGTGGACATTCATTACCCCTGTAATGGTTGACATTCATTACTCCTATAGTGGTGGACATTTATTACTCCTATAGTGCAGGACATTCATTACCCCTGTAGTGGTGGACATTCATTACCCCTGTAGTGCTGGACATTCATTACTTCTGTTAGTGGTTGACATTCATTACTCTGTAGTGGTGGAAATTCATTACTCCTATAGTGGTGGACACTCATTACTTCTGTAGTGGTGGACATTCATTACTCCTGTTAGTGGTGGACATTCCTTACTTCTGTAGTGGTGGACATCCATTACTCCTGTAATGGTAGACTTTTCATTACTTCTGTAATGGTGGACATTCATTACCCCTGTAGTGGTGGACATTCATTACCCCTGTAGTGGTGGACATTCATTACTCCTGTAGTGGTGGACATTCATTACTCCTGTAGTGGTGGACATTCCTTACTTCTGTAGTGGTGGACATTCATTACTCCTGTTAGTGGTTGACATTCATTACTCCTGTAGTGGTGGACATTCATTACCCCTGTAATGGTAGACTTTCATTACTTCTGTAATGGTGGGCATTCATTACTTCTGTAGTGGGGGATATTCATTACCCCTGTAGTGGTGGACATTCATTACTCCTGTAGTGGTGGTGACATTCATTACTCCTGTAGTGGTGGACATTAATACTGTAATAGTGGACATTCATTACTCCTGTAGTGGTGGACATTCATTACTCCTATAGTGGTGGACATTCGTTACTCCTGTAGTGGTGGACATTAATCCTGTAGTGGTGGACATTCATTACTCCTGTAGTGGTGGACATTAATCCTGTAGTGGTGAACATTCATTACTCCTATAGTGGTGGACATTAATCCTGTAGTGGTGGTGAACATTCATTACTCCTATAGTGGTGGACATTCACTACTCCTGTAGTGGTGGACATTAATCCTGTAGTGGTGGATATTCATTACTCCTGTAGTAGTGGATATTCATTACTCCTGTAGTGGTGGACATTCATGACATATAAGAGTTCAGGATACCCAGGACTAGTTGTCAGTTTCTTCTGCCTCTGGGCATATCAGTTTATAGACTTGATGTGGTTTAAAGAGCTTGGGGAGAAGGAGGAGGTGCTTTTGGGGCCCCTCTACCCTCCTCCTTTTCCTCCTCTTTTTGTACTTGTCTTTTGAGAATTAAAATGAGTGAAGAATGTGTGTGTGTGTGTGTGTGTGTGTGTGTGTGTGTGTGTGTGTGTGTGTGTGTGTGTGTGTGTGTGTGCGTGCGTGCGTGCGTGCGTGTGTGTGTGTGTGTGTGTGTGTGTGTGTGTGTGTGTGTGTGTGTGTGTGTGTGTGTGTGTGTGTGATTCTTTTCTTCCAAAGCAGATAACAGTCAGTACACAGAAGGTTTGAAGTGTTCCTGTCAGGAGAAAGATACAGCGGGCAAGGCAGACTCTCTCACAGTTGGCAGTGAGGCTTTTTCTTCATATGGACACGACAATTATTCCCTAATTGTTTCAAGGATACGTGGTTCATATAGAATTTTTTTTTAAAAAAGTAAAAGTCAACACGCGACAGAGAATACAGTTCAGGACCACCTTTATTTAACTGTACTCCGCATAGCTGGCATCTTTCAGGACTTCCTTTATTCAGCTGTACTCCGCATAGCCTGACGCCTTTCACAATCTAAACAAGAACACATCTATTTATATCGGTTGTCTTGTGTTTCGTCTATAAAAAAAAAAATGGAACAAGAAATTAAAAAATGAATATATGTAGGCTTACAATGTTTTCCCTCTGGGTGATTCTTTAACTTGGTGAAGTTTTTAAGCTTGCATGTAGTCGCTCTCAGCTTTGGGACCCCAAGTCTAGTTGATGTCTATGTATTGAGCACATTTGTCAATTTTCTGTTTAGCATCAGATTTTTCAAAAAGAATTTCATCAGCAGACTGACTAAATGTTGATTATCATCTGTTGTGCCACAAAGATTTCTTTCTTTCTTTCTTTCTGTGGACGCAGGCTTATACTCCTGTGGACACTGCCTGGACAGACGGGCAGTAAAGTTTTGTGTGTATAGCCACAAAGATTCAGTTCAGAATGAAAAGACATTTCATCTCTTTATAGCATTTTCCCTTACATTGTGTTCGGGTTCTCCAGATTGAATGACAGAATTGGCTGGTATACAGAACTCATATTATTTTCTTGTTATATAGTGACAATAAAAACTACAATTGTGCAAACAATAAACAGACCCGATGCTCATCTTCTTCAGATATTTCAGTAGGTTTACTCTTTTTGCCTGAATTCTGAAGTGTGTTTTTCTTTTCTAATCTTAAACAGTTATGTTCAGTTTCTGTTGTTTTGCAGAACCTCTGTACAGCTTGCAACGCATGTGACTGGAGTAGTTAGAATTGAGTTTCCTTTTCCCTTAAAGCACATGAGGTGGTCTGGTAGCCTTGGCATTGGTATCTGCATACACCACAGTCACTCTTTCCCCAGATTACTACATCAGGTGGTCTGGTAGCCTTGTACTTTTTACCTGCATGCACTACAGTCACTCTTTCCCCAGATTACTACATCAGGTGGTCTGCTAGCTTTGTAATTCTTATCTGCACGCTATAAAGTCACTCTTCCCACAAATTTCTCGCAAGCTCAGCGCTGGAAATCGATGCGTGTTTAGCTAATCAAACATTTCGCCCTGATAATGTTACGGCGAGTTTGTTCAATCAGTACCCTAACCGGTGGCACGTGTAATTACAATTTGCCCATGGAAGAATTCCAGGACTAATTTCATCATCTGGCGAGCTTCATTTTTACGAAAGGGATTCATGTTTTTATGGCACCAGATATTGACAGATATTGCTCTGTTTACTCTTGTGTCCTATTGACGGTCCCACTGAAAATCGATGCACTGCCTGGCTGAGCCTGTACAAAGGTTGTGGAAAAGCTTCAGCCATATGAACCCAAACTCCAAAGCAGAACCTGTTACACGCTTTTTTCTTTTTTTTTTTTTTACTGGCAAATTCATATAACGTGAAAAACAGGCAGCGACAGCATCCCCATCAGTTCACGTATCTGTCACAGCACCCGTTTGACCTATTACAGATCGAAAATGATCAGAAAATGGATCATTGCGGTGTGGATGTTTGCTGTGCAAATCGGTGGTTTACGCGTTTGCATTATTTCTCATACACCTTTTTTCCCAAGAGAAAACCTCACTTTGTCTCACCTCCGTCCAGTCAAACATTTTTCCCACGTTAGACTCTCTATACTAGTGGAGCCGTTCACAAACTTGTCTCTCCCACTTTTAGACATGAAGAGAAGCTTTGAAAGAAAAACCGGGTGCATTTAAACCCAGCGCTACCGACTACTAATTTGATAATTTTTATAACATGAATAATTTCGCCAGCACTATGAAATACTTTCATTTACATATTATGTTCAGCTAGCAATGCTTTTCTTAACCACTGGTATTATGCATCACTCTTACTACTTTCTGCCACAAATGTCATTCAAGCAGTAAACCTGAACACTTCCATTCACTGCTTGCCACGACACACATCGTTCAGCCAGCATATCTGTCTAATACATTTGACCTTTTTCCACTGTACATATGTATGGTTCAAACAGCGCTATTGTATACTACATTTTACCTCTGTTCAACATATACATGGCTCAGCTAGCACTATTGTATGCTATGTAGCACATTTTACTACTAGTCACTATATATATCGTTCAGCCACCACATACTACAGTTTGTGTTTGTCACAACATGTGTCTTTCATGTAGCACTGCTGTAAACTACCTGTTGCTTCTTGTCACATGTGTCTTTCATGTAGCACTGCTGTAAACTACCTGTTGCTTCTTGTCACATGTGTCTTTCAGACAGCACTGCTGTAAATTACCTTTTGCTTCTTGTCACATGTGTCTTTCAGACAGCACTGCTGTAAATTACCTTTTGCTTCTTGTCACATGTGTCTCTTTCATGTAGCACTGCTGTAAACTACCTTTTGCTTCTTGTCACATGTGTCTTTCAGACAGCACTGCTGTAAAACTACCTGTTGCTTCTTGTCACATGTGTCTTTCAGACAGCGCTGCTGTAAACTACCTTTTGCTTCTTGTCAATGTGTCTTTCAGACAGCACTGCTATAAACTACCTTTTGCTTCTTGTTGCATGTGCCTTTCAGACAGCACTGCTGTATACTACATTATACTTCATGTCAGCATATGTTGATCAGCCAGCAATGTTGTATGCTACATTCCACTCATTACTACTTGCTTCTTTCTGTGAACTAGAACCAGCGAGGCTTCCTACGTCCTCCAACGGCATACGAAAAAAGGATGTACAATACAACCCGACTAGCCCCACAGATCAGCTGCGACAAAAGGATGTACAATACAACCCGACTGGCCCCACAGATCAGCTGCGACAAAGGATGTACAATACAACCCGACTGGCCCCACAGATCAGCTGCGACAAAGGATGTACAATACAACCCGACTGGCCCCACAGATCAGCTGCGACAAAGGATGTACAATACAACCCGACTGGCCCCACAGATCAGCTGCGACAGGAGCCAGTGAGGAAAGGATGCTGGGTAATGGGGATGCTGGAGGGTGGACGTGCAGTGCAAAGTGTTGCCAGAATCATTGCCAGGAAAAAAAACACAGAAAAACCGGTCATACGGAAGAAAGAAGAGCGAAAAGAATCATTGTTCAAGGAACTGTTCAAATCCGTTAAGTGCCGGAAGACCTTCTTTGGGAAACAGTCAAGTTTTTTTTTTTTTTTTTGATTCACAATCACAAGGCATTGTATTTGCTGGTCCGTGGTTTTATCATTTTAGGTTGTAATATAAACGGAAACAGACGATATCTAAAGAAGAAAACTGTAGAAGAGGACATGTTTAGGGAAGAAACTATGTTATTTACGTGTTAGAAAACAATACATCAGCCGGACAAGATGACTTCATAGGTGAGCTCTTAAAAATTCAGAATTCATGTAAGTGGGTTTTGTAAAATGACTAAAATGATTTGTTTCATAGTGGGCAGAATCGATTATTTCACCACACTTTAAAATAGGTAAAAGCCATGACGCAAACAACTGTAGAGCTATATCAGTGTGTAATAGAAATGGATTATTTTCACCACACTTTACAACAGGCAAAAGCCATGACGCAAACAACAGCAGAGCTATATCAGTGTGTAATAGAAATGGATTATTTCACCACACTTTACAACAGGTAAAAGCCATGACGCAAACAACAGCAGAGCTATATCAGTGTGTAACAGAAATGGATTATTTCACCAACACTTTACAACAGGTAAAGCCATGACGCAAACAACAGCAGAGCTATATCAGTGTGTAATAGAAATGGATTATTTCACCACACTTTACAACAGGTAAAAGCCATGACACAAACAACTGTAGAGCTATAATCAGTGTGTAATAGAAATGGTAAAAAGGCCATGACGCAAACAACTGTATAGCTAAATCAGTGTGTAACAGAAATGGGATTATTTCAC
>JADBJO010012723.1:7500-17500 GCA_016801955.1 Conus betulinus | reverse complement strand
TTTGTTTGTTTGTTTGTTTGTTTTTAATCGAGGAAGTTATTCAACTAAGAACAGACTAGACCTAAGGCTTAAAAGCTGTCACTACTGGATACCCTTTTTCTTAATCAAAAAAAAAAAAAATCAAGTCAGAATCGTGGATATTACAAATTCATTAATTTCATGATTCCTTTAGCCATGATGTGTATAAGCATCACAAAAGATTGACCAGTTGATGAACTTCATGATTCTTCTAGCTCTGATGTGTATAAACATTATAAAAGATTTTGTTCCCTCCTTACATCACATGAACATTGCATCAGGGAAATGTTTCTTATCGTGTATATAGATTGTCAAGTTGTAATATGCAATAAAAAAAAAAATCATTTGATTGCATATATCCACAGAAAGGTCAACTGTGCTCATTGAAATGTATGACTTGAATCCTGTAAACTCTCTCTCTCTCTCTCTCTCTCTCTCTCTCTCTCTCTCTCTCTCTCTCTCTCTCTCTCTCTCTCTCTCTCCATAACACACACACAGAAACACACACACACACACATACACACACACACACAACACACACACACACACATACACACACACACACACACACACACACACACACACACACACACACACATTTTGTCTCTCTGTGCTCTTTGTTTCATTGTTTCTTTTGGCATGAGTGGTAAATACAACAGAGCATATAAGTATCAGCATAACAAACATCAGAACGTGAATAAACCCAGACGCCATTTATGAGCCCCCCCCCCCCCCCCCCCCCCCCCCACCCCCCCCCCCCCCCCCCCAAAAAAAAAAAAGAAAAAAAAAAAAAAAAAAAAGAAAGAAAAGCAGCTTGCATGTGTCTGTCGGTCACAAAACACACAGACTACGCATGGAATGTGACAATCTTTGAAGGAAAAAGAAACAAGAGTGAGAAAGTGGGGGAAAAGAGGTGGATAGAGAGCGACCACTGAAACAAACAAAACTTTGATTGAACCCCACAGAAGTGTACGCCCATACCTCGAATTATCATTTAATTAATTACGTAATTGAATTCATCAATTACGGCTTTAAAAGTTTTACAATCAAACTGAATTCATCAACTACAGCTTTATAAGCTTTACAATCAAATGAATTCATCAACTACGGCTTTACAAGCTTTATAATCAATTCATTACATAATTGAATTCATCAAGTACGGCTTTACAATCAAATTGAATTCATCAACTACGGCTTTACAAGCTTTACAACCAATTCATTGCATAATTGAATTCATCATCTACGGCTTTACAAGCTTTACAATCAAATTGAGTTCATCAACTACGGCTTTACAAGCTTTACAATCAAATTGAATTCATCAAGTACTGCTTTACAAGCTTTACAATCAAATTGAATTCATCAACTACAGCTTTACAAGCTTTACAATCAATTCGTTACATAATTGAATTCATCAACTATGGCTTTACAAGCTTTAAAATCAATTCATTCACATATTTGAATTAATCAACTGCGGCTTTACAAGCTTTACAATCAATTCATTACATAATTGAAGTCATCAACTACGGTTTTTTACAAGCTTTACAATCAATTCATTACATAATTGAAGTCATCAACTACGGCTTTACAAGCTTTACAATCAATTCATTACATAATTGAAGTCATCAACTACGGTTTTACAAGCTTTACAATCAATTCATTACATAATTGAAGTCATCAACTACGGCTTTACAAGCTTTACAATCAATTCTTTACATAATTGAATTCATTAACTACGGCTTTGCAAGCTTTACATTCAATTCATTACATAATTGAATTAATCAACTACGGCTTTACAAGCTTTAGAATCAACCTGTTGTCATGACTGAAAAAAAGAAAAATTAAGGATCATCGCAAAGAATATATTAAATAAGAACATCGGTGTGTAACATATGTAAATGAAAGCTGTAAATTTAGTATGTACTTCTACTGTAGATAGCGAACCCCTTCTCAAGGATTTTCTCTCATTTTGAAATGTGGAAAAGAAATGGATTTTCAGCGCTAAATTCATTCGCATGAAAGGTTCAGAAGTTTAAATTAGGCCTAGTGCCCTAGTATATGCGCACACAGACAGGTGTTAGACGGGTGCGAATGGTTTAACTCGTAGTGAGCACACACAAAAAAAATGAAGTATAGTTGTATTACAACTTGTCCGCTGCCTTTCATTAACGGGAAAAAAAGAATTGACCAGCGATGAACTCTTCATGGATTCAAGGAAAAACTTTCAGGAGAGAGAGAGAGAGAGAGAGAGATAGAGAGAGAGAGAGAGAGAGGGAGAGAGAGAGAGAGCAGATTTTTTTTTCAGTATTCAGTTAACAGAGAGAGAGAGAGAGAGAGAGAGAGAGAGAGAGAGAGAGAGAGAGAGAGAGAGAGAGAGAGAGCGTACATGTAGCAAAAAAATCATATCATATATCTGATCTTATGTCAAGTTGCGGACATCTATATACAAAAGAAAAAAAAAAAAAAAAAAAACGAAAACGATTCCTGTGACATCTCAGATATCCTCATTGGATCACTCAAATTGGAAGTTCGATCCTGAACAGAAACTTATTTGATAAAGAATGAGGATGATATGAATGACTGAGTAAATGATGTGATAGAACACTTCGAAAACAGTTCCCCTTATTACCTCAGAATCTACTCTAACTGACTGGTGATCAGATACAACAAATAGAGGGTCAGGATTTGTCCCATAAATCTCAAGTAGATTGAAATCAATCCGCCTTGGAAAAAAATGTGGATTATATTTAAGTAAATATTTCGACCTTTGTATCGCATGGAAACTCGCGTGCACGCACACATATATACATCACACAGACATACGGACACACAGACATATACCGAGACACACAGACACAAACACACGACATACACGCGGGCGCATGCACACACACATACACACACGCGCGCGCGCGCGCACGCACGCACGCACGCACACGCACATACGCACATACGCACACAGACATACACACACACACACACACACACACACACACACACACACACACACACACACACACGCACACTGACCGCATCGTTAAGAGTTTGCCAAACTTGTTTTCAATCCAAAAGAGAACAGCACAGCGAAAAATGAATCGACTTTTCAAACGCGAACTAACGATTCATAGAACGCTTCAATTAAAACACCAGTCGTGTTTTTGTTTGTTTGTTTGCTTTCTTTAATGACCATGCCAAATGAGAGAGAGAGAGGGGAGAGAGAGAGAGAGAGAGAGAGAGAGAGAGAGAGAGAGAGCAGCAGGTGATCCGTGTGTAGGCATGTGTGTGTGTGTGTGTATGTGTGTGTATGAGTGTGTGCGTGCGTGCTTGCGTGCTTGCGCACGCGCGTGTGTATGTGTGTGTGCGTGCGTGCTTGCGCGCGCGTGTACGTGTGTGTGTGTGTGTGTGTGTGTGTGTGTGTGTGTGCGTGTGTGTGTGTGTGTGTGTGTGTGTGTGTGTGTGTGTGTGTGTGTGTGTGTGTGTGCCTGAATACGTGCTGCGCGCGCGCCACTCTGTGTGTGTGTGTGTGTGTGTGTGTGTGTGTGTGTGTGTGTGTGTATAGGGAGAGAGTGGGGGGGGGGCGGTTGAGAACAAGGTGTGGATGTGGTCTGTTAGCATGCGTTACGCTATGGAAGAAGGCTGTAGATATGATGTTGGAAGGTCTGAATGAACCACAGTTCAGCCTGCAAATATCCGTGCTGCTGTTAGAAGGGTTCGTCCCACCTCCCCGACCCCCCCCCCCCCCCCCTCTCTCTCTCTCTCTCTCTCTCTCTCTCTCTCTCGTTCCTTACTATAGCTTTCTTGTGCCTCTGTATTGAAATGTGTTGAATGGACGTGTATTCAAATGTGAGCATGCAGTATTGCCGTCATCGCGCGATGTGGAACTGAGATTACATTTGAAAGAATTAGCGTACCAAGCAGATCCTTTGTTGAATAAAAGAAGAAGGAGAAGAAGAAGAAGGAGAAGGAGGAGAAGAAGAAGAGGAAGAAGAAGAAGAAGAAGAAGAAGAAGAAGAAGAAGAAGAAGAAGAAGAAAAAAGAAGAAGAGAAAAAGAGGAGGAGGAGGAAGTGAAGCAGCAGCAGAACAACAACAACAACAACAACAACAACAACAACAACAACACAACAACAATCATAGTGATGATAATGATAATAATGGTGATAATGATGATGAAAATTATAACAACAGTAAACCAAAATAGTGATAGGTTTATTAGTTTTAGTAATGATAGTAATAATAATGAATTTTCCATGTATTTGCATTTTTTTCTAATAAGCACAACAAACAACAACAGTGAAAAAAGTAAATATATCAATGATGATACTAATGATAACAGGTATAAAAGTGATAATAATGATAATGATTATGATCATTATTATTATTATTATAACAGATTTCCCATGTATTCATATAATTTATATTTTAAATTAATTGTTATCGCTAAAACACGTTTGAAAAGGTGCAGCAGCTGAGATGGTTGAAATTGATCAGTACACGTTGACAGGCCTCCCTTTCTAGTGTCTACAGTTTTTGTACGAGACCGTCATGCTGACCGCCAGAAGTGGTAGCGAACTTCCTACCCCACAAAACGTGACGATTGGAACCTGGCCGGGCAGAGGGGCGGGCGAGGTAGGAGGGGGATGGGGGGTGGAGGGGGGGAGAGAGAAAAAAAGAGAGAGAGAACGGACGTAAGAACGTAGATTCTAAATTGACTTTACATTAAACTCAGCAAATTCGTTTGATTAAGTACAACAAATTCAGACTCTATCGCAGGCAGTCGCACACACCCCTCACTCTTCCTCGCGCCTCCGCGCGCGCACACACAAACACGCATGCGCGCGCTCAGCTTAGGATAAAGCTTTCTGCATATCCAAGCCGTACCAGCTCATAACCAAGATCTCAGCCAAGTAAATCCAATGACACCACATGCAAGCACGATCTGCCGCCCACGACAAAACGTGCCCGGGCAGTAAAACGTGCTTCACAGGGGGCGCCACTGCGTCCATCTGGCGACAACCCCCATGAACTTGCCAAAACATTTAGTATCGATACAGACTTACCGACACATTGACGTAAAGAAGAAATATTGATACAAACTTACCGACACATTGACGTAAAGAGGAAATATTGATACAAACTTACCGACACATTGATGTAAAGACGAAATACTGTTACAAACTTACAGACACATTGACCTAAAGAAGAAATATTGATACAAACTTACCGACACATTGACGCGAAAGAAGAAATATTGATACATACTTATCGACACATTGACGTAAAGAAGAAATAATGATACAAACGTACGGCACACTGACGCGAAAGAAGAAATATTGATACAAACTTACCGACACATTGACGTAAAGGAGAAATATTGATACAAACTTACCAACACATTGACGTAAAGAAGAAATAATGATACAGACTTACCGACACATTGACGTAAAGAAGAAATCAAAAGTGATGATGTCACTTAGACACTTCTTATTATTAGACTAGTATACGTGACATCTTAAATATAATCATTGTAGATTTGCCTTCATCAAGACTATATGAAATGCACGCATTATGTCATAACGTATATATAATAGCTCATACAATTATTTCAACACGGGAGGGAGGGAGGAGGGGGGGGGGGGAGAGAAATTGTAAACGCGATCTCGGCAAGGGCGTAATTGATTACATTGATACAGTGGTGAGCTCGCTGTTGGCGAACGTTGCAGGCTTTTGAAAGTGGCTTGCTAGAGTGTAAATGACACACACACACACACACACACACACACACACAATCAGGCGTGTCCCACTGGTGAGTCCGAATGAATGGACGAAAGGCCTCTGGGCAGACGGTATGACAGGTTCTGTTTTCAGAACGGGCTATGCTGCTCCCCACATGTTGCCAGAGGAAGATTTTTACACTAATAAACTATTGCCCTCTTATTCATTTCCCTTTTATTTCTCTCACAACATCTTTGCATTTTTCATTGTTTTTAATCTTTGCCGCGTCATTATTGTAATGACACGGGAATTCTTATCATGCACTTGTTCTTCTCCATGACTTCTTTGTTCCACAGAGAGAGAGAGAGAGAGAGAGAGAGAGAGAGAGAGAGAGAGAGACAGACAGACAGACAGACAGACAGACAGACAGACAGACAGCTGGAAACTTAGCTAAACATTCTCCTTTCATGTTTTACTAAGGGCGGGGTCTCAATTGAAATCAGGGCCACCAGCACTTAACTGTTATCTTAACTATTCTCTCTCTCTCTCTCTCTCTCTCTCTCTCTCTCTCTCTCTCTCTCTCTCTCTCTCTCTGCTCACCTTAGGATCACCGTCCTATAATTTCAACCCACTTGCTGCGGTAAAACCCTAGATTCGTGACCCGTTGCCCTCCACAACAACCCCCCTCCCCTCCCAATCCTCTCCCCAACCATCTCCCCCCCCCCTCCACCCCTGTGGAGACCCCTGCTATTGAGCTTAAGTCCCCTGTGGAACATCCTGTGGAGGTGTATGTATGGGTTAAGTCCCCTGTGGAACATCCTGTGGAGGTGTGTGTATGGGTTAAGTCCCCTGTGGAACATCCTGTGGAGGTGTATGTATGGGTTAAGTCCCCTGTGGAACATCCTGTGGAGATGTATGTATGGGTTAAGTCCCCTGTGGAACATCCTGTGGAGGTGTATGTATGGGTTAAGTCCCCTGTGGAACATCCTGTGGAGGTGTATGCATGGGTTAAGTTCCCTGTGGAGCATCCTGTGGAGGTGTATGCATGGGTTAAGTCCCCTGTGGAACATCCTGTGGAGGTGTATGTATGGGTTAAGTCCCCTGTGAAAAGTCGCTTCACTCTGTGCACTCTCTTCAATGGAGCGCTATGACATTGGCAAGGTGCGTGATGTTTGTCCGTTCCTCTCAAGGTGCGTGATGTTTGTCAGTTTCTCTCAAGGTGCGTGATGTTTGTCCGTTCCTCTCAAGGCGCGTGATGTTTGTCAGTTTCTCTCAAGGTGCGTGATGTTTGTCAGTTTCTCTCAAGGTGCGTGATGTTTGTCAGTTTCTCTCAAGGTGCGTGATGTTTGTCAGTTTCTCTCAATGTGCGTGATGTTTGTCAGTTTCTCTCCAGGTGCGTGATGTTTGTCATTTTCTCTCAATGTGCGTGATGTTTGTCAGTTTCTCTCAATGTGCGTGCGTTTGTCAGTTTCTTTCTCTCCAGGTGCGTGATGTTTGTCAGTTTCTCTCAAGGTGCTTGATGTTTGTCAGTTTCTCTCTAACTGCTATTTGTCAACACTCCCGCGCACGAAATGCCTAGAGACTGATATGCCAGCTCTCCGAGGCTACACTTTCTTCACACTGTAACCCTTGTGTGCAGCCACGACATCTTTAGATAGTGGAAATATGCTATAATCCATAGCCTATGAGGGAATAGTCTTTTAATACATACACACATTCCTGAGTTTACAAATCAGCCTAACACGAAAATTTGTTATCTGAAGACACGTGTGTTTATTCTATTAAAACGCATGTGGCTTATGTTCTTTTACTGGATTTGTTATTTCTGAACGTCTCAGTCATATAAACGTTTGTTGTGAATCAAAGCTTGGATTTTTTTAATGATAGGTCAGAGTGTATAATGCAAAATGTCTAACATTTGTATTATATGTATGCATGAGAGTACACATACACACGCGCGCGCGTGCACACACACACACACACACACACACACACACACACACACACACACACACACACACGCAACACGCACGCACGCACACACACACACACACACACACACACACACACACACACACACACACACACACACACACACACACACACATACACACGCTCGCGCGCGCGCGCGCGCGCAGGCACACACGCACGCACGCACGCGTGCACACTCACACGCGCGCGCGCACACACACACACACACACACACACACATACACACACACACACACACACACACACGCACGCACGCACGCACGCACGCACGCACGCACGCACGCACACACACACACACACACTGAGGATCATTTAGACCTTTGTCGATTGTGCCGCGAGTCAATAGAAAAGCGCTGTTGCACGGACATTGACTGAGGCTGGAGTTAATTTGCAGACTGTCAGTGTGTGTAATTGGTACGTGTGTGCTGCTGAAGAGTTGGTGTTCAGATGATCATGTGTTGTATGTCGCTTTTGCTTCTTTCCCCCTTCCTCTCCCTTTCCCTCCCTTTCCCTCCCTTTCCCACCCTCTACACATAGTGAGGAATCACAACGTGAAACGTAAGTTGTTCTCTCTCTCTCTCTCTCTCTCTCTCTCTCTCTCTCTCTCTCTCTCTCTCTCTCTCTCTCTCTCTCTCTCTCACTCCGGGTGTTGAGGAATGTATGTGGAAAAGGTGAGTAGCGAGGGAGGAGCGTATACATGTATTTTTTTTACGCAGTGTATCTGTCTTGTTTGATTTGTTCTGTCTTTCAATAGCTTGCCTCACACCTTACTTATGCTTTCTTTACTAATAAATGTTTGCGTATTCTCGGAATATGGTAAAAAAACTAGGTGTCATTCATCGTTCAGTCCTGGTCACATGAGATGTACACATGATCGAATCGTCAGTTACAGTTTTTGCGATGCCAGAGCCGGACGTATGCCATAATTTCTTGTGGATTGTGCGTTCGTTGTGCCTGACAACGACCAAGTAGTCAACACATGAAAAATAAACTCTGTCTGACTTTTACCTGCCAGTGGTCGGTTGTCAACTAACATCCTAACAGGCAGCCCTCAGTGGCTGTTAGGTCTACTGTCTTGATACTCCCCACATCGACACTTTAGAAGGCTGGCTGTCACAGTGCCAGAGCTCTGATCTCCTCATGGCACAGAAACGAGGGAGTGAAGCCGAGTGCACTGATTTTCAGTCGAAATGTTCGAGTGAGGTGTTAGGGCAGTCTGCTTTAAGGAGTGCACACAAAATGGGAAGGTCGATTCGAAGCTTCCGAAGCGTGAACGAACAAAAGAGCAAGATCACCGAGTTCTACTTAAAAACACAGCCCACAGCTAACGACGAAAAAGAGAAGAGCACACAAAACAAAGTGTGAAGTAACGCAGTTTTAATGAACGACACAAAACAGGACAAGAAATTTTGGGCAATATGCCTTCCTCAGCGACCAAAAAAAAAAAATAAAAAAAAAGTACAGACATTCACATGCGTAATACTCCCCTTGTGAAGCCAAAATGGTGAATCATTCACCAGAGACAGACAGAGACAGAGAGAGAGAGACAGACAGACAGACAGACAGACAGACAGACAGACAGACAGAGAGATAGACAGAGGGACAGACAGACAGACTGACGGACAGACAGACAGTCGAAGGGAGAGAGGGAGGGATGGAGATGAGGTGGAATCCTTTCAATACTCTGTGGCACACATTTGACGGCAATGTCTGCTTGAGACCCACGGCAGGACCAGACAATGATGAAACTAGATTGTGAAGTACCTCATGAATGTATAGATTGCTAAGTACCTCATGAATGTATAGATTGTATAGATTGTTAAGTACCTCATGAATGTTTAGATTGTGAAGTACCTCATGAATGTATAGATTTTGAAGTACCTCATGAATGTATAGATTTTAAAGTACCTCAGAAAGTACTTGGCTGATCTTTCTAAAAATGTGTAGGCATGTTCATTATGGGTCACCGATCATGCCCGATGTTTTAGTTTATCGTTATAGTTGTTACTAACTGTTATAATAGCCCCTATCATTTTTTTATGGAATATCTCAGAAAGTACCTGGCTGACCTTTCTGAAAATTTGTAGGCATCTTCATTATGGGTCACAGATGATGCCCGATGTTTTAGTTTATCTTTATAGCCGTTAGTAACGGCTATAACGGCCCACAACGGTTCTTCTTTTTTTATGGAATATCTTAGAAAGTACGGGCCGATATTTCTGAAAATTTGTAGGTATGTTCATTATGGGTCACGGATGATGCCCGATGTTTTAGTTTACT
>JADBJO010012722.1:22665-56357 GCA_016801955.1 Conus betulinus | reverse complement strand
AACGCCAGTTGTCAGACAGAAAGGAGAGCTGAGCACAGGAGGGAGGGAAAAAAAAAATTTGTGATGTTTGGATACAAACTGATGACAAAAAAAACAAAAACAAACAAACAAAAAAAAAAAAAAACACCTGGTCTGAAAATTGTTTGATTTTTTTTAAAGATCTTCTGATGTTGGCATTGGAACCCAATGCTAGTTTTCAATGAACTGGGCATATTTTTGTGCAAAATAAAAAACCGCAAACTATTTAAATACACTATATATCCTACGTATACTTAATGCGCATGCAATTTAAGCACCCAAGTCTGCGTAAAGCTGCATTTAAATAGTCTAGGTCGATGCTTTTCTTAACTTTCACTTTAAAATAAAGCAATCATCTTCATTATTAGCAAGAACTGGAATAGTAAGTGAATCTGTGGCCTCTAATCATTCCGGGAACATGAAAAAAAAAAAGTCTGGAATCTTCTGGCTGTTCCATCATAGGAACACTGACTGCTTTCTGAACCGATTCAGGTTATTGTAGTAACCAATTATTGAATATATTAGCTGACCATGTGGACGCCATTGGTATTTGGTTTCTTCTTCTTTGCCTTGGCTGGAATTTTTAGTAAGAGGACAGCACAACGACCGCCGTATCCATGATTGAGTTTGTCAGTGTCTTACGATACGTGATTTTGTCTTTTTAACGAAATCTCATAATCTGATTTTTTCTTCTTCGAGATTTTGTGTACCTTGCCTCTTTTTTTTTCCCGCCTTTAGTGCATCTCTTAGTGCCATTGCAGTAATGGTGTCCAGTGTTTACCAAATTACAAGTATTTTGTGCATAACCTTCTTTCTTCGAACTAGATCAGTCATGAAAATGGATGGTCCTGGTTGTGCACATGTATAAATGGTATACATTGTAGTTGATTAGTGATCATCTGTCTGACATTTTGCCCAGTACATTTACATCTTTCTTGAGCAGTAAGGGAAAAAAGTGCAGCAGTGGTAAGTGGAGCATCTCTTGCATTTTATTCTACTCATGCTGTATAAGTATGAAAACTGTTTCAACTCGCATGTAGTTATAGGTGGGGCAAGTCTGTCAGACAGACAATAATACAGAGAGCAAGCATGCAGTGATGCACATCTGATTGCAGCTAGTGCTTTCAGGCAGCAGCTGTATGGCCATGTCATGTCAGGTCGGTCTGCAACTCCATAGAGCTGTCTTCTGACTTGATCATCCCCGTGGATCACCATCATCATCATCATCATCATCATCATCATCGTCACTGATCCTCCCACTCTCCCCAATGACATATTCCAGATTTTTTTTTTTTTTTTTTTTTTTTTTTTTTGGGGGGGCCAGTGTAGTGTAGATTGGCCTTGCAGTCTGTAAACCATCAGAAGTTAATTCTTTCAAGACAGATGCTGCGTAACAAGTTATTTCCCTAAGCAGTATATATCATTTTCTTAGATTTTATTTGACGCCTCTTGATGAAAACATGTTATGCATCAGTGGAAAAGGTAAAACATTAAAGTTTTCAACTCAGTGTACTTATAAATGCCATTTAGCTAATACCAAAGGCTCTGCAGGACATGTTGACTGCTTGGCATGAAAATGTTTAACAATTCTTATTCTTGGCTTTTTTTTTCCATCAAAAATGGCTTCTCCATTATGAAAAACAAATTGCAGTTCCTTTAGCTGACACCTAAAACTAAATAAGAAATGTGTTTGTATCCATTAATCAGTAGAAAGGGGAAAAAAACTGGAGAATTTGTATCAGTCTGTTGTCACATGCATACAACACAGCCATCAGGAACAGCTGCCTGGCTGTTACCTACACACGGCACAACACAAAAGAGTGAATTAATTCTTTAATTTTTTTTCCCCCACGCTTCCAGGAAAAGCTAGAGGCACACTAAAACCATGATGTCTCTTGAACATTTTTAACAAGATTTCAATGACAAAGTAAGTAATTGTGAAAGATGTAATTACCTATTTGTCATTCCATTTGTCTTTTTCTTTGTGGAAAAAGAGATCAATTACATGATTTTAATCCACACACTTTAAATGACACAGGTTCTACAGGATCTATACACTATGCACTATGCCCCCTGGACGCAGTGTTTGACTACACATTCCTGATGAAGCAGATGTCTCATTACCCAAATAGTTCACAAAGGTTCTACCATGTCTTCCCCCATGCCCACGATGCATGTCTTCCACGATCCATACTCACTGAAGACAAAGCCACTGTGAAATGTAGAAGTCAAGAGACACTCGCATTTTTGGCAGTGTTTAGTCCAAAGCAAAGTCCGCTAAAGGTTAAAAGAAGGAGGGGATCATAGAGTATGACGTTTCATTTTGACATATTGTCATCCCGTGAAAAGGGGGTTAAGTGCCACGACCGACATAGGGATGACGTGTGCACATGTCCGTGTGTGTGTGTGTGTGTGTGTGTGTGTGTGTGTGTGTGTGTGTGTGCGTGCGTGCGCACAAGTTTGACTGCATGTGAAAGTGTACTCTGATACTTAATTAACAAGTAGTTCTTCTTCCATGGCTACCAACCTTCCGGAACTTTTCTGGAGTTTGCTTTTATTCAAATTTATTTCTGAAATCTTTAAAAGTCAAGAATTTCAGAATTTGTCAAAGAAAAAAAAAAAGGGGGGTCATTCTTGAACAGGGACAATACAATATTGCGGAATACAGCCAAAGTCATGTAATATGGATGCTGGCAATCAGAGGTAAAGCTCATGTTCTTTTTGAACCCCACGTTCGTCAACTGAAAAACAATGGGGTTTAGAGCTGCTTCCAGTCCAAAGCCAAACTGCCCCCTCATCACCACTCACCCTTCATCCTGTGGTTCCTGAGTTTCAACTGCAGACGGCTGGCTGCTGCATTTGTTCTGTTCATGCCCTGCCCATGATATGCCTGCAGAGAATGCAACGTGTGTCTCAGGTATGCAAGTGGGTGTGATAGGAGGTGCCACACCCTATGGGTTACCCCTGAACGAGACCACCATGGCACAGCATCTGCAGACCTTGGGATACAGACGACACATTGTGGGAAAGGTGAAGGTCAGACTCTCCTGCTCATCTTCACATGGCTTCAGTCAGGATTCAACAATCCTTTGGGAAAAAAAAAAAGAAATTGAAAAGAGAAATTTCATATGTAGTTGATGCCGAATAAATAATGAGGTAAAAGAAAGACGATACCTACATGCATACTGATATCAGTGGACTTGTACTTTCTTTTCTCTGTGTAATTTGCGTTTTTGTTTCTTTTGCAGTTTTACTCACATGACACACACACACAGACACACACACACACATACACACAGAGTCTCGCACACACACATGCACACACGCACGCACAGACAAAGAAGAAGAAGAATGGGAAAGGAATTGTTTGTTTTACATGGAATCGGAGTACAGATGGCTTCAGTCAGGATTTAAATTTTTATTTACATTTACATCATTTACAATATTGCCTGATGTCTTCACACAGGATGAAAAAAAAGAATGATAGAGGGAACAGAAAAAAAGACGTTAAGAAAGACCATGAGGTCTGTGTTGTTTCATGCACACTCACCTGCGCACATGCATATACACCCAAACATACTTGCAATCATGTATGCAGACACACACACAGGCACTCATACTCAAACACACATGTGCAGACACACATACAGAACACAAACCTACATCCAAACACACATAGCAAGCACACATATACAAACACAGAAGTGCACATGCAGGCACACACACACACACACAAATAGGTCTAAGATCATCTTGTGATGAAAAGATGTTAAATAAAACTAATGAACTGAACTGAACACGCACAAATGCGCGCACACACACACACACACCCACACACTCACTCACTCACTCATTCACATACACACACAGACACATGTACACAAACATACAGAGATCTGCATACACAGACACAGACGTAATGCATTTAAAACACACGAAGAATTACACGCAGCAGACAAAGATAATTCAAAGACACAGACAAGCAAGTCACATGTACTCACAATCTGTCATTTCAGTGGCATCTGGGTTTCTTTCCTGAGCCGTACCTGCCGACCAGTCGAGGTTTTGAGACTCACTTTGGGCTACTACACAGGGCATGAGGACTACTTCGACCACGAGGCCCAGGATGTGAGTGTCAGCAATGTCCAACATGCAGCACAGAATCTGATGAATTGGGTTGAAATCAGTTTTCGAAGTGTTAACATACCTTCTGTGTGTGTGTGTGTGTGTGTGTGTGTGTGTGTGTGTGCAGCTGTGCATGCGTGAAGTAATTTTTTATTTCAGATTTTTGTTTTCAAGATGACATGAAAATGTGTTTTTTAGGATTAGTATTGCAATTTAGTTAGTGTTTTATCTAGAAACATTAATACCTTCAGGTACAAGAACACAGAAGTTCTGAAGGAAGATGTGTAAGTTAGTGTATATATATATATACATATATATGTGTGTGCGTGTGTGTGTGTGTGTGTGTGTGTGTGTGATGGTGTGTGGTGGAGGGTAAGGGGTGTGCAGGTGAAGACAGGCAGATGGTAATGCGTAGAAGCCAAGGGACAGCAGCCAGTCAAGAAGACACGGAGGACGAGGTGTAGTTTCTCCTTTTATTTTCTTCTTCCACACCAGTCGCTCACATCAGGGAACACTGAATCATTCTCACACAACTCTCTATTTTTATAAAAATGTACCGGGCCACAAAGCCAGCAACACAGTGCCAGAGACGAAACGGCCCTCACGAGGCTGGAACCAACAGAAATTTGTGTTTTCTATCGCAGCTTCAGTGTTGTCTGGCTCGTTGTCCGTTCACACTATTAACACATATTTACTATCGATGAAAACCTCAGACCCAAGGAATAAAAATGCAGTAAGTCATATTTGACAATTCTGCGCTGTGTAAAGTTATTGGTGATTAAAGTCCGAGAATGAACCCACTTTTAACGAGTTTACGTCATATTTTCTTCTATTTCGATGAAAAACACCAAACAGCAGGAGATAATTTTGTAATAAATGAATAGCTGGCATTTCACTCTTTTTATACATGTAAACTTCATTTTCCAAGACAGTGTCGTAACTGGAGAATTCTGTATACTAGAAACACAGCTGACTTTTCACTTCACCGGGCCGTCAGCATCTAATTTTGATACAATTGTTTGTTTGTTTTATCTAATCAGTATACCTTTTCTTACAACTTCATAACTAGTATTACAAATGTTATATTTACTACTTTCAGTAATGTAATCATTATTCTTTAAGGTATTTCTAACATTTCAGCTTACCACTTTTCTAGCCTCCTATAGCATCACTACCATTACTGTAAAGTTACAATCACAATTATTAACAAAACGATTACTGTAATTACTAATATACCTATTGGATTCCATCCTTCCCATAACTTATATCTTCTGTTTTCTTTCTGTTCTTCTTGTCCTCCCGTCTCCCTCCTCCCCTTGGTGGTTGTTGTTGTTTTTGTTTGTTTGTTTGTTTTCCTCCTTACTATCCGAATTAATACCTTTAGTACCATAAATATCAACATTGTTATTTTTTATTTATTTTTATTTTCATCTTTTTATTCTTTTACCATTATTTTTCAATTATTTATTTATGTATTTATTATCATTATTTATTATTATTAATTTTTTTTATGTTTCATTTATTTATTGATTGATTATACAAATGTATTTTCTAAATATATTTCTGTATCATGCTTTTATTACCTTAACCTTCACTATCATTGTTAGTAGTACCATTCAGTAATAATATTGCTAGTATTGATACTACCACCTCTAGCACTGACATCACCATCGCCTTTGCCTCTGGGACTGTTGCCACGGCAACCCTGCTGTTTAAGAATCCTCTAACCCACTCTCCTTTCTCCCATACCCTTCTTCCTTGCGCTGAACTCTGAAGCGATCAAAGCTAAGTGAATTTTCGTTATTTTATCATTTTTGTTTTCACCTGAAGAAGACCTAAGAGGTCGAAACGCATTGTGTTTTGTCTTGTGACTCGTTTGTCCAGGTTTCTCTGGGCGGTTCGCTGACATTGATTTAAAAATGGAACTGGACAGCATCATTTTCATCATTCCCATCCACCAACATTATGAACATTCTCGTCGACGAACATTAAGAACATTTCCATCGACCAACATTAAGAAAAGTTTTGAATTCAGTGTCGCTCTATGCCCAGCTTTTGTGGTGGCCCGTTTCAGTTTCCTCTTCATGTCCAAGCCCTTGATGACGTTGTGATAAATTCACCTGTATTGGCAAGTTCATCACAACTGCCTTTGGATGGACACAGTGGCATCCTGTGGAAGGGGTTCACTTGCTTGCACTGGCTCTGCAACCAAGCAATTATTGTCAGCAGAAGGGGACTTGGTAGGTGTTGTCAATCATATGTTGAATGAGAAGACTACTGAACACCATTTTGAAATGACTCGGCAGCAGTGCAGCATCTCCTCTGGGGGTTGCCTTATGATGATGATTTGACTAGGACTTATCCTAGTTGATAACCACTGGGGGCTGTGACAGGAACAAACTGAGAGTATGGCTATGAACTGGGACCCGGAGTAAATGGTAAGGGAGCATTGCCACTGAAGAGGCACAGAATATGACTCGCACACACAGTCCTTTCAACAGGCATGTTGCTAGCAGTGAGCAATCCATTGACATTGATTGTGGATGCTGTAACAGACATGAGGAATTGTGAACGTTGCACACACTTGCACTCACACACCTGCAAGCACACACACATACACACACACACACACCTTGATACTATTCGTCTTGACAACAGGCTGTCCTTGCTTGCTTCATTCTATCAATGTTACGCTGAAGTTGATTGGTTCGTGATTATCTAGGCTTTTTTTGCAGTTAGACTTATGAAGGCTTTTTTTCCCTAATAGTTCCACATTTAGGTTGGTCGTTTTGTGTAATTCACAGATGGCTTGCCATGGGACTGACATTGTCTTTAGTTGTATTCTAATAGATCGACCTTGAGGTAGGTTGTTCTGTGTATTGTGTGCTTTCTAGCAACAGGACTCGTCTTCATTAACTTCATTCAAATGGTTTTGCATTATGGGGATGATTATTAAAGGGTTTCTTGCCATTGAGCCTTTGTTGCCTTTATATGTTTCATTTAGATACTTCTGTGTTGAGGTTGGTGGGGACTCGGTCCATGAGATTAAGCCCTGAAATAGTTTGAGCAGTACCCTCAAAGGATTTAATACAGATGTCTCTTTTAAAAAGGATCTGTGATAAAATAAATTACTAGTATTTTGCCAATATCTGAAGCTTTCTATTGTAAATAGTACGTTCTATTACATAAGCAGGTTTGACGAACAGATTGTCATGGCGACTGTTGTTGCAGAGGGGTGAAGAACACCATGTGGGAGGGAGGGGTGCGTGGTGTAGGACTCCTCAACAGCCCCCTGCTGGGGGAAACAGAGCTACGTGACGGAAAACCTTTTCCACGTCACCGACTGGTTATCCACCCTGTTCCACGCTGCCGGAGGCGACCCCTTCACCCTGAAAAACCAGGATGGCTTTGACATGCTGGACATGCTGAAGGCCAAGGGTCCGGCAGTGCAGAAGGAAGTCCTGCACAACATCGACCCGCACAACCAGTTTGCTGCCATTCGGATGGGGGATTACAAGCTGGTCATGGGACACATCTCCAACAACGGTAACGGCTGGTATCCTCCTCCTCACTTGGCTCAACATGAAGGCGTTTCAGGGAAAAGCAGCAGTTTGAAGTTTAGCTCGGAGGTGAAATTTCTTGCAGATGCCAATCATTATCCTACATACCCGACAAAAGAGGCTAAAGGCTTGCCCATTGAAGTCCACTGCGGGAAGAAACCTTTGAATGCGTCTTTCAACTGTCAGCCAGAAAGGGAGCCGTGTTTATTTCACATTCCTTCTGATCCCTGTGAGTTCCACAACATTGCCCCTTTCAGCAAGGAGCAGGTGGACATGTTGCTCAGTCGTCTGGCCCAGTACAGCGCCGCCATGGTTCTCCCCAACAAAAAACCCATCGACCCCAATGGTAACCCATTCAAACATGTTGGGGTGTGGAAACCTTGGTGGTAATCATCTCCAGCGGTTTTGTTTTGTGCTGTAAGGGCATTCACCCACTTGCTCAAGTTCACTTATGATGGGAGTTTTGTTATGCAGATTATGAATCTTTATTGTTGTGATGAAGTCATGTTGCTATCAAGTGTTGTTGACAGGTGTTTTTGTTAAACCACAAAATTGTAAGAACGCAATACTCCTATTTCCAATATTTCTTTTTAAATTTAGTTTTCTGCTACAGATTTGAAATCTTAAATGAGGCAGGGAACAATAAACAACATACAAGTAACTCTTGCTCCCATGATGATTATTTCATCATGGAATTAAGAGTTAACCTTCTTGTTTGTTATTTGCATGTTGAAAAATTGTATATCAACTGATACGCCATCTTCGATGTTGTATTTTCTGTGCAATATAGTTGAAAGCAGTTCAGAGGTGAAACAAATCGGTTTTCCCGGTTTTGGAGGAAAATCTATTTTGCGAGTAACTTTCATGATCATGCTTGCAATAACTTTAAATTGTCAAGACAAATATGGTCGGAGTCTCTGCAAGAGTGAAAACAATTCTCACTCAAAGGGAAACGGGTTTCTCTTGAATAAGTGCATGCAGATTCGACAAAAGCTGATTATATGTGTATGTTTATTGTCAGAATTTTTTGTGTGTGAGGAAAACATAAAAAGAGGAAAAGAGAGTAAAAGTGTCACCATGTACTGCTTATTGATCTTTTTTGAGTGAATTTTTGCCTGTTCAAAGCAGTCTGTGTATAAGGACTGTGAAGCATGTGTGGGTTCTTCGTGTTATTTGTGCAAAATTTAAAACTTATATTAGCTTGTGTGGTGTGTGCGTCAGGTGTGTGCAGAGAATAGCAATTGTTCTAATGCGGAACCTTTGCAATGCTTTATTTCATCACCAAGTTTACCTTAACGGATTGATCTTTTTGGAGCACAATCTTTGCTTCTGGCATGCAGAACAGGTTATTTTGTTTATGGGCCAACTTTCACTGATAGGATGAAAATACTCTCTTTGCTTATGGGGGCATGTGTTTTTGTTTATGAGACATATGGGAGCATAGAAAAGATGGAAGCATTATGTTTATGGGACATTGGAGCGCATGTTGGCAAGTTTGTTGCTTGAGCTTTGCAACTGATAAGTTTGTATGATTTCTGATGTGATTTGTGGTCATGTTTCTTGCTATTCTGTTTTGTTTTTATTTTGTTATTTATACCTATGTTCCAATAAAAAAAAATGTAGGGGTTTGATCACTTTAAAACAACATATGAGAAACATTTTGTTTATGCCCCTATTTATTGACATGTGGTGATTTTAGACCAGTTGTTTGAGTGTGTTCTTTTCTGATGTTGGATCAGACTGAATCATTTGATTTTATAATACTTACAGAAGTTACTTGTTTTATAGTACTTAAAGAAGTTGTTGCACAACAAGACTATTTGACATGAAAATGTTCTGCAAAGCAGAACTAAGTAAAAAAAAAAAAAAAAAAGATGAATACACAAAGATATTTGAAATGAAAATATTTACCATTTCATTTTTTTTTTACATAGAAATATATGGCAAGGTAACCTTTACTTTCCACATATACATGGTGGCAAATTTTGGAATGGTGGGGGAGGGGAGGGGACTAGGTGAGGGAGGGAGGGGTAGGTGTCTTTCCCCACATTTTCACACCATACAAGAATGACACTTTAATTTGTGTCTTCATCAGTTCATGACAATTCTGTGGTACTAAATTCCGCTATTCATTCCATGGAACAGTCTGAATTTGTCGTAGTCGTTCTGTCCTATTACCTCATGATACTACATTCCACTACGCATTCCATGGCACAGTCTGAATTTGTCGTAGTCGTTCTATCATCTCATAATACTACATTCCTATATGCATTGCATGGTGCAGTCTGAATTTGTCATAGTCATTCTATCATCTCATGATATTACATTCCACTATGCATTCCATGGAACAGTCTGAATTAGTCGTAGTCATTCTATCATCTCATGACTCTCTAATCATTGGCCGTCCTCTGTCGTAGGTGCCAGGAGTGTTGATGTCTGAACAGGGTTGGATTGGCTCAGGTGCAGGGAGGGAAGAGTGGGGGGCATGACTGAGGGTTAAAGGGGTTCTGGAATCCTCTTTGACTAAACAACCTGCTGGTGAAACTTCATCATCCATTCCTGCACTGATACTGCAAATATTGTTTGAAAAAAAAAAAGGGGTTGGTGGGTGGGTGTGGGGTAGGGTGGGGGGAGGGGACTCTCCACAGCCATCCTGTCTCCCTCCTATAACAGAAAGCAATCCAGCCCTGTTGAATCATCTTCAGAGCACTGACCGACTCTCGGGGATCGACAGTTGGGAGTGATTGACTGCTTTAATATGTCTGGCACACTAAGTCCTTAAGATGACTGTTACATTTTTTATCATGCAGTATTTTATGACTGCTGTTGTATATTTTTGATAATCAATATGTTTTTTGATACTGCTGTCATTTATTTTTGATGACTGCTTTATAATGCTTTTGTGAACTGCTATATAACATTCTGGAGAACTGTCTCCATTATGCCAACTGCCACAAGTGACAAAAGCAGTCAGTGCTGTCATTCCAATTTTGGTGATGGAGTGAGGAAGACAGAGGTAGTTGGAACCTTATGAAAGTTTTTGAAAGAATTTCTGTGAATGGTCTGTTGATAATCAAGACATGTCAAACTTGATTTGTTGTGAGATGGACTTCTTGTATGCAAATAAAGCCAATGTTATCAGAATACATGTTTAAATGTCCATGAATGAATGATTTGTATCTTATTGTTCCTTTCTTTGTTTCTTTGCCTGTATTGTTAATAGCCAGACATCTCAACATAAACATAACACAGCTGTGCTGGGCAATGGGACATTTGAAAGCTGCGCAACATTTTTCTGGGCAATGGATTTTCCTATAACTGTATGACTTTCCAAGCTGTAGGGGTCCTACACAGTGCAGGTCCTTTGCTTCGGGGCATCAGTAAAAACCTGACTTTCCTGACATCAGGGAAAACACCATTTTTCTAACATTGGGGGACCTGATCTTCCTAACTCCACGTGGATTGTGAGAATTTTCATTGGCACAGAATGAGGCCTGGCATGATTGTACGAGGTGGAGGGAGGAGGGGCTTGATGAGGGGAGGGATGGAGGCAAGGTAAGGTAATGTTGCTTATAGTCCAGCCGACCACAAAGGGCCATACCAGGGCTGCCACAAGAATGGAGGTGAGGAGAGGGGGAACAGGTGGCGCGGTGAGTGCTACAAGGGATTATGTCCTCAGTGAGGATGAACAAACTCAGGTAGATCAAACCTATGAGGAACCCATGTTCAAACTGAATCCTTTCAGTCTTGGCATATTCACCGGCTTTGTAACTTTCAAGCATGTTTTGGCTGTTCAGTTTGAAATTAAAGGCTGCTTCACTCAAACAGTTACAATTCAGGATCAGCACATCTGAAGGCAATATAACAGAGATGTATTACTTTTTCTGCAACACAAGAAATGTTCACAGCATTTGAATCTTTCTGTGATACATGGTTCCTTTCCAGAATGGGGCTAAACAGGTCCTTCATCGCATCATCAATACTTCCTAGTCTGACAGGTTATTTTTTCATCACAAATGTAATCAATGAAATAAAACTGACTGTATCATAGTCAAACAAATTTTCTGCAACTGTGTAAATTCATATGGCTGTTGTATAAATAGTTTTATTAGAGTAGTTTGCTAAGATAGTCTACTAAGATTTTGTTTCACACTTCACTGTTGGAAGTAAAAAGAACACCAACCAACCAACCCAGTTGAGCCTGTTGGATTAGCACATCTGGTTGGATTTATATTTACATCAAAACAAATTCACAGCCATCAAAAAGGTATTCACAAATGAAAAATTGAAAGGAATCTGGAATATTGCTCTTTGTTGTTGTTAGTTTATTTTTCTTCAGATAAAACTATGGGTTTTTTTTTTAATTCATCATAATTATGACACTGTAACAGCTCATAAAAACAAAGTTTTTGTCCTTGTCACATAACTCTGTAATCACTTTAAAAAAAACAACTAGTTTTCGTACAATCTAATAATACCATAAACACACACACTAAAGGTTTTGTCCTAATCATATGGCACTGTAATCACACACACACACACACACACACACACACACTTAACTATGTTTTAGTCCAACCAAATGACACTGTCACCACTTTAAACACAAATCAAACAAAAAAACAATCCATTCAAATTTTTGCTGCATGCGATTTAAGTTTTCTAACAACTAACTTTAACCACGAATTTTCCTTTTGTCCAGATGTCCAGGAATCAAGCCACTAAAACATATACAGGGATCCCAGAAGAATGTGCAGTGCTCCCACTTCTAACAAGATCACATTGAAAAAATGACAAAGTCTGCCAAAGGGTCAAGTGAGCTAATTGAACATAATTATGATGACCTCATCAATGTCAGGAGGAGAAAGATGAAACAACACAGGCCTGTTTTGAAACAGCCAGCCAGCCTGGTGAAAACCAATCTGCAAGAAACGATGCTTGGAAAACAAAGAGAAGAAGGGAAGAGTAGGGGGACAACAACAGGAAGTTAAAAGCTCTGTCCTTGTTTGGCTCTCGGAGAGCCACAGAGAACCCCAAGGGATGTAGGGACATCAACATCCCTGCCCAAGGCTGGGTAAGAGGCAGGGTGCTACCTGGACACCACCACTGTCATTTCTTATTGGCACTGCAGTTTTCTTCATATCTGAAGGACTTTGCATACTGTTTTACCCACACAGAATTCAGCCAAGCTCACCTTGCTCTTACTGCTGCCCAAGCTCTTTTGCTTCTGAGAGAGGTGATCTGGATCAGGCTGCATTCCACAGATGATCAAGGCACACTGGCACTTTGTGGCTGTCATGAAACATAATGTCGTGTCATGAGATCTGTTCCCTCAACTTGGCGACGATGACTTTCACAACATCAGGATGAAGGACACTTTTTAGCATGGCTTCTTCTGTCACAGGGTGTCCTCCATGTCTGAACGTGCTGCAACTTTCAGCACAGGCTTCTTTCCCATCCTCTTTCTCCTCCTCCTCCAGGTCCGAGTCATCCGATTCTGCCCCGTCTCTGTTCTGCAGCAGCCTGACGTAAAGCTCCAGGCAGCAAGACTGAGGGGTATAAATGGAAATCCCTGACCCTGACATCTGTGGACCAAGCCTGCAAGGGTCAGGGCACGTCTGGGCACTTTGTCAGCATCTGTATCCGTCATTTTTGTTGTTAGCCCAGGGCACATCCTCTTCCACTCGGGAGAAAAGTCTGCACGGGTGATGATCTGACTACCTGCGCTGCAGGATTTAGTTATACTTGGTCTTGACGCTTTACTCTCTTGAATGTCTGTGTTGTCAGTGTTTTCAGAATCAACACATTTCCTCTTGAGAGAGACAGTGCCTTGTCTTTGTGTGTCTGTGACAGTACTACTGCACTGTCCTGAGCTGACTGTCTTCAGCTGTTCCCGCTTCTTAAATTCTGACAAGGAGAATGGAGAATCCACGACATGCACTGCGACACCTTGCAATGATCTGTCCATATGACTCAGCATGCCAGAAGGCCGGACATCATCGCCACTGCCACATCTTTCTCTCTCATCGCCACTGCCACATCTTTCTCTCTCTTTACATTCAGCTCTACCATCTTCTGCAACACTCTGTTTTGTATGCACCATGTTGGAAGGCGTCTAAAAGTCTGTTCTTTTATCTGCTGATCGATGAGGTGGATGCTGACAGTATGAGCTGCTCAGGTCAGTAGCAGGTGATCTAAGCCTGTCCTTTCCATCAGATTGGGGCTGTTCTTTGCCTGAAGACACCTGGCCTTCTGTTTCTTCAGATATCTGCCTTTTTGTTTTCCTGACTTGCAGACGATGTTCCCTTGTCACAGAGGTGACCTTGGGGTGGGAGGTCTGAGCTTGGAGTCCCATCCAAAGCTGTGCTGAGGTATGCAGTCACAGACGACAGCGCTGTCTTCAGGTATTGTACATTGCAGGATGCTCCTTCCAGCTCCTGACCATAAAAAGTGAAAACAATCCTCAAGTCCCATGAAATGTTAAAAGCCACATAAAAACATTTCTGTCTCTTCACAGGTGCAGTCACAGTCATTTTTTTTTCAGGGAAACAAAACTTGATTTCATATTTTACAAGCATAAAGGTTCACGCTGAGGAAAGAAAAATCACTGAAATTCTACGGAGGTCCAGTAGGCATGCTCCCCCTCCCCTGGTAAAAAAAAACAACAAAAAAAAAAACTTCTTGAAACTTGCTTTCATACTGATGTGATCTGACACAAATCTGAGTGCCTGGTGGTTTATCTCACACATTCCAGTCAAACCACAACCAGAGCCCATTTCTTGGCACAGCTTTTCTAAATCTCTGTCCCATTCACAGCATCTTACCAACACATGATGTCACAGTATGACATTATTTTGCTTCCAACTGGGCAGGCAAAAGCGTCTGCCCATATTGAAAAGAAATTTACACCAAATTTTGAGATGTGTGATGTCTGCAAGCATAAGCCTACAAAAACACTCTGCAGATTCCATGGCCACTTTCTGCCTTTGTCTTCTTTTCAGCTGACAGCACACCTGTTTTGTCTAGCAATGGAAATCTCCTTGCTCATAAGACACATCCTAGGCAAACTCCACGGCTAGCAGACACCCTATCCAGGAAAGATCAAGTACTACTGGAGTGTGCAACTTCCTGACCAGCACTGCAGGTGTCTGTATCTCTCGGGCCTGGCTGATACCGGGATATATCATAAAAGTAAGTGTAGAGTACAGCCTGGAGTGGATGCTAAACAAGAACATTTTTCAGTCCATATATCAGAGTCTGTGGACTCCCCATGTGGACCTGTTTGCGACCAGGTGGGACAACCAGCTTCTCGTCTCTGTGCCGCCAGTTCCAGACCCACTAGCTATGGCTGTGGATGCTCTCTGTCGATTTTGTGGGAGAGGATGTTCGCTTACGTGTTTCCTCCCAACTCCCCTCATTCGAACAGTCCTAAAAAAAAAATGGCATCCAAGGAGATGCCTCTTGATCCCGGTCTCCACTCTGAGACAGTCAGAGAGTTGGATAAACCTTCTGATTTCACTGCTGGTGAAGGTGCCAGTCACTCACCCTCTCTCTGAGGGATCTTTTACTCCAGCCAGTCTCATGTCCAGCGATACCTCTTTGAGCAGAGATGTTTCCGCCTTTCGTGCGTGGAGATCATGGCTGGCAAGAAATGGTCTTGAGGACTTTTTTTTTTTTCTTTTTAAAAGGCACCCATTCAAATTTCTAAAATGTATCACCATTATGACAGAATGATCAGCATGGTTTATCGAATGACAGGAATTCAGCTAAGATAAAAAGTTGAAAGTTGTTGCACACTTTGATGTCATTAAAACCCAAACAGTTATTGTGAGTGAGTGTGTGTGTGTGTGCGTGTGTGTGTGTGTGTGTGAGAGAGAGAGAGAGAGAGAGAGAGAGAGAGAGAGAGAGAGAGAGAGAGAGAGCAAGCCTTTGACAATCACCTCTGTCTGGATTTGATCCAGAACTCTTCCACCTGTGTTGTTCCTGCTGTTTGGGAGAGGTAGGGGATCAGCGAGGACGCCAACAGACGTGTCACAGCCTCCTGCACCCAACTGTCAGCATCTTCTGGCTGTGAAAACAACACACACACACACACACACACAGAGAGACACACACACATCACACACAGACACACAAACACTCTGTAAACAGAGAATTTACAACACAGACAAAGAACATATTGTGAGAATTCACACATGCACGCTCTCACACACACACACACTCTCACACACACACACATCACACATACACACTATAAACAGAGAATATATGACAAAGAGACAAAGGACATATTGTGAGAATTCACACACGCACGCTCACACACACATACACACGCATTGCTTTCAAAGAATTAGCACAGAGAGGCATCATATACAAACTGGTAATTCACACACACACACACACACACACTCTCTCTCTCTCTCTCTCTCTCTCTCACACACGCACACACACACACACACACACTGCTTTCAGAGAATTAGCACAGAGAGGCATCAAATACATTCTGATAATTTACACACGCACACACACTGCTTTCAGAGAATTAGCCCAGTGAGGCATCAAATACATTCTGATAATTTACACACACACACACACACACACACACACACACACACACACATCTGACCATGTCCACCCAGGTGTTGATGCTGATGGCCATCTCTGTGCAGGTGACATAGTGCCACCACTGTCTGGGCACATACAGCACCTGACCGGGCTCCAGAGTGACCACCACTGGCCTGGCGCTCTGTGTGAACAATTCCACAGTAAATACACAGCCTGGATTACCACTGACAACTGGTGGGCACTAGCTCATCAACATAGAACTCATTCACGACAGTATCTCCAATCTCCTCTTTATACAGCTAACTGTGTTGGCCAAACATCTGTAGCTCTGGATGACTGTAAGAAAGCCTGCAGTCCTCTACAAGTGGATCACCAATCTCCTCTTTATACACAGCTAACTGTGTTGGCCAACATCTGTAGCTCTGGATGACTGTAAGAAAGCCTGCAGTCTTCTACAAGTGGATCACCAATCTCCTCTTTATACAGCTAACTGTGTTGGCCAAACATCTGTAGCTTTGGATGAGTGTAATACAGCCTGCAGTCATCTACAGAGTGGCCTCTCGTTTTAGGTTCACTATTAGGATGAGGAATGGGAATGAGGTGGGGGAGGGGGCATGGGTTGGGGGGGGGGGGGGTAGGTGGAGGGGAGAGAGAGAAGTTACCCTTAAAAAGATCATGTGTGTGTGTGTGTGTGTGTGTGTAACTGTGTGTGTTTGTGTAACCGTGTTTGTATGTGTAACTCTGTGTGTGTGTGTGTTTGTGTAAGTGTGTATGTGTGTGTGTGTGTGAGTGTGTGTGTGTGTGTGTGTGTGTGTGTGTGTGTGTGTGTGTGTGTGTGTGTGTGTGTGTGTGTAACTGCGTGTGTGTTTCTGTGTGTGTGTGTGTGTGTGTGTGTGTGTGTTGTGTGTGTATGTGTTTTCCAATTTTCTGCTGTTCTACTTCTGATGCCTCTCATCCAGACCTTCCAGCACATCTCTCCTTCTTCTCCCTCAGCTCCATGGAAGTCTCTGAGGCACCACACTGAAGAACAGTTCACCTGGTTTCTTCAGTTCTGTCGGCTGAATGCCAAGGCTTTGGGTCCCTGCAAATGTTTCTTTTTTCCAGTCCACACTGCAATGTTATCAGTTCATGGTTTTCCTCTATTCTCCCCCCTCCCTCTCCCTCCCTTAACAGTTCCATGGAGGACTGTTTTCAGCAAGGCTGCTGCATCTCGCTACAAGGCAATACCCAACATAGTTTTTTTTAAATTATCTGATGTCATCAAATCTTCATGCAGTCCTATGTGGTACTTAATGGTCTGACACACTTGTTCATTTGTAGAAGCAAACAGCAGACTCGTTTATCCATATGATTTCGCCATATTTCGTACACATGTTTAGTGAAAATGCGATGAGTATGACAAACCGGGAAAAATACTTTGGAAAAAGATCCTTGCAGTGTATAACCATTGTGTTTGAGTGCGACAACCAAAGAATGACAACTCGCGCGACATCATGCGTGCAAACTCGCATCTGGATGGTGTTGGAACAATAGCAGGACCCCGTGCTTTTACAAAAATTCACAAATTTGGAAGATGTGTACACACATTTTTAGGAAAGCACGCTCATTTTAACTGAGAAATACACCAACAGCAGTTTTAAGGTAAACAGTTCTGAAACAGAAATCTTAGCGTTTCCAGTGGGAAACTCTGAAATGTACCCAGCCCAGTTACTCCAGTTACCCACTGTGAAGTGAGGGAAGCAGACAGTGTCGGGAGATGACAGATCCACCTGACTGAACACGCTGGACTCCTCATAGGGGATGCGTGTCGGGTACAGGTCACGGGACTGCTCTGGTGGGAACAAGACCCAGCACTTTCTGCAATACATCCACAGATCATCATACACATGCTTTCTGCAATAGATACACAGATCATTATAGACATGCTTTCTGCAATACATACACAGATCATTATAGACATACTTTCTGCAATACATACACAGATCATTATAGACATGCTTTCTGCAATATATACAGATCATTATAGACATGCTTTCTGCAATATATACACAGATCATTATAGACATGCTTTCTGCAATATATACAGATCATTACAGATATGCTTTCTGCAATATATACACATATTATAGACATGCTTTCTGCAATATATACACAGATCATTATAGATATACTGTCTGCAATATATACACAGATCATTATAGACATGCTTTCTGCGACATATGGACAGATCATTATAGACATGCTTTCTGCAATATATACACAGATCATTATAGACATGCTTTCTGCAATATATACACAGATCATTGTTGACATGCTTTCTGCATTATATACACACAGATCATTTTTGACCTGCTTTCTGCAATATATACACATATCATTGTAGACATGCTTTCCGCAATATATACTAATATAACAGATAATCACAATGCCACTCTTCTTATATTTCGGCCACCTGGCCTTTTTCAAGAGAAAAAAAAAAAAAACAATACAACTATGTGATGTCCATCTTTGGCAACTGGTCAGAGCAATGAATTGACGTTATACATATATTACGCAAGTTTTGGCATGACATCATAATATGTGATGTCATCAACAAGGGAGAAAAAAAAAGAAAAAAAAAATGGGGGTGGGGGTTGGGGGGAGGGGGGCGAGTTGTTGTTGTTGTCAAATTTGACGTCTATCCACATGGTGATATTAGATGGGGTGGAGGGGAGGGGGGGGAGGGAGGGGATCGGGAGGAGGAGGACGGAAGGGGGATCATATTGTGTGTGTATGTGTTTTATGTCTCTTTGATAAGGGGGAGAAAAAAAAAAGGGGGTCAGAAAAATGAGCATTAACAACAATTACAATCAACTAGTCTATAACAAATGTCCTACAGGACTATGAAGTAAACATTTCGCAATATTAAACAAACTAGTAGCATTTTTGAAGACGCCTTCAATACAATTTTCAGAAATCACTGGTAAGATAGGTCTTAACCTCTGACATTCAAGAAGATGTGTTTGCTAGAAATTTGTTCACCACATAAACATCTAACATTTTTGCTGTGTTTTGTGATGAACGCATCTTACAGGATAAAACTTAATGCGTTCATCACAAAATACACACAGCTAAATACACACATGCTTTTGATAATATATTTACAGCTAATTATATACATGTTCTCTGTAATGTATACATAACTAAATATATAGATAATATGCTGTCTGCAATATTTGTAAACTTAACACACATTCATGCATTCTGCAATATCAGTATAACTAAACATACACAGACTATCTGCAATATATGCAAAGTTATTACATACATAATTATGCTCTCTGCAGTGCATACATAAAAATATACACATACTGTCTGCAGTACATCCCTAGCTAAATGTACCCATACATTCTGCTATACACACCAAGCTAAATATGTATATATACACATCCTTTCTGCAGTATGATTACACAAACACAAAAATTTCCCTGACTTACTGACACATATGTGCCATTATAATCATACATTTTAGAATTCCCCGAAGCTGGAGCATGGCTGCCTTAATGATGGGATTAAAAAAAAACTGTCATATACACAAAATTCCACTCCCTTTGTTGGGTAGATGGAATTAATCCTTGCCTGTCTATACAGGGAGTGTCCGCAGGAGTATCAGCCTGCGTACGAGAAAAAAAAAAAAACAACATTTTAGAATAGGTTTTGGTGAGCAACAAGGTCTTCTTCACAGAACTATCAGATTAGGTTGTGGAATGACAGTCAACCCCCCTTTTTTTCTTTTTGGTAAGTGAACTTGATCCACAATCTGCTCTGCATTACACATACTTTTGGGTTGCCATGATTCACAGATGGCCTTCTTAACCCAGTGATTTTTTCATGGGAAAATCCTAATATCCAGCTAAAACATTGCTTGCAGGTATTCGTAGGCTCTCATGTTGAGACTTGTCATTGGGTCTACAGAACTTGGAACCATCTTGACTGTCAGTTTAATTCTAGCAACCTCTTTGTCTTCCATCTAACTAATTTCAGTGCCAAAATATTATGAACTGTGAATATTACAGTGGTGCCCTAAGAAATTTTAACTTTCCAACAAAGTGCAAACGTGGGTCAAATTCTTGAGCCAGGACATTCATTTCCATCCAAGACGAGTTTTTTTTTTTTCATGGTTAGTTCCCTTTGCCTGCACTGGCACAAGTTACCAAAACATAATAAAGCATAATCTGTGCACTCAGAATAATCAGGTTTTGCATACCCCAATGATCCTGGGTCATTAACAACTTGATCGAGCAGGTAAGAACAAATTCACTTTGCAACACAAGGATCATCAATACCTAATCAATTAAAAAACATCCCTCAGTACACATGTGCAACAGTTCTAATTGACCGAAGATATATTTCAAGAAAAGAAAAGTTGATCATGATAGACCAGGAGCTGGGAGATTGCCTGAAAAACGCCAAAGTGATCCTCCAGTTTAAATAAGGTCTGGCTTGAAAAGGTCAAAACACACACCAGGATTTCTGATCCTGCTTGCATGGAGTCAGTTTCGGTGTGCGTACTTGACAAAGACTCCTGGACGGGCCAGATATTGTGCATTTCATGGACAATAAGGTTTCAACCTTTCTTTTTTTTAAATCTTGTTTTGTATTACTATGCAGAGATCATGGCAACAAAACAGTGTAACTAGCCCTCGGATCAGATGCTCACTGGCAGATTTCTAAAGCAGCAACAACAATAAAAACACAAAAGAATCCAACAATAACGTCATCAGACTGCCAAAGCCGTGTCTAGTAAGCCTCTATGTCTGATGACCATGACTGCTTACCTGTTGAGCCAGAGCAAAATGCAGACCCCCTTCCCTGCCTGACATCCCCCCCCTCCCTCTCTCTCTCTCTCTCTCTCTCTCTCTCTCTCACGGGTAGAATTTTGATGATGGTCCTACCTGCCTTGAATCTGAGCCACCAAGTTGAAGCCATAGGTGTCATAGTGGCAGGGGGTGGAGGCCCCAGCACTGCCGATCCACAGGGTGCTGTCTTTCCCATCCATCCCCGTCAGGCCCAGGCTGCTCCATCAGACTGTCACACACAGGGTACCCCTCAAGCCAAAGCATCACATCTGCCAAGGAAGATTTCACCAGCATGTCTGTTGGTTCGGTTTGTCTGTTCCGCATGATCATGCATGGAGGAAAATAAAAAGAAATAATTTTTTTTTTAAACCCACACAGAGAACCTATTTAGAAGAAACTTTGTGGAAAGCAGAATGCAGGTTAATGATGAAACTGTTAAACTATGATGCTTATCCACACCAGAAACAGCAGATCCAGGTAGTTCTAAAACTTTCTCCAACATTCTGAGAAGGGGCAACTTCTGACATTTCCCTAAATCTTGCAAGAAATACAGCACTGTTCTCAATAAGGAAAAGAAAGAAGGAAAGACAAAAAAAAAAAAAAAACTGACAGTGATCAGTTGAACTGATATCTATGATGTTGCAAACTTTGATGAGGATCTGGATTACACACCTTTCCACTGAGCAAAATAACATGGATTATACACCTAATCCACTGAGCAAAATAACATGGATTAGACACCAAATCCACTGAGCAAAATAACATGGATTATACACCTAATCCACTGAGCAAAATAACATGGATTAGACACCAAATCCACTGAGCAAAATAACATGGATTATACACCCACTCAACTGAGCAGAACAGCATTGACTGCACACCAAATCCTGTCAGCAGAACAACTACATTTGCGCATAAAATCCAGTTAGCAGAATTACATGTACTTTACACCAAATCCATGAGTAAAATAACATGAACTGCACAACAAATCCAGTGAGCAAAATACCATGAATTGCACACCAAATCCAGTAAACAAATAACATGAATTGCACACCAAATCCAGTCAGCAAAATAACATGACTGCCAGAGAAGGTGCCAGTCATTTTAAAGATTGGTGCATCAAAGGTCCAGAGAAAACAAAACAGGGAGCCTGGCCAGCAGTCATGAAAAGTCATTTTAAAGATGGGTACATCAAAGGTCCAGGGGTAAAACAAAACGGTGGCCTGGTCACAGCAGTCATGAAAAGTCATTTTAAAGACTGGTACATCAAAGGTGCAGGGTAAAACAAAAATGGGTGGCCTGGTCACAGCAGTCAGTGAAAAGTCATTTTAAAGACTGGAACATCAAAGGTCCAGGGGTAAAACAAAACGGATGGCCTGGTCACAGCAGTCATTGAAAAGTCAAATGCAATGGTCCACATTTCCATCGCCAACATTCAGTCAAACGAAAATTGAATTGTTATCATTTTTTGTCATGTTTTTGGTAAAATATTGGCTATCATCAGTAAACATCAACTCTGCAGTATTTAAAGTGCAATGTTCTTGCAAGCTCCTAGAAGCTACACAGTCAGATCAGCTCTGTCACACATTAGCACCGCATCTCATGCTCTTGCTGGCAGCTGCACAGTTTTGTCATTAGTTGTTGGTCAAGACTGTTTGTGATAAGCAAAAGGTTATGTTGCACTGGCATATGCACATTAATTCCTAATGCTTATAATCAGGAAAAAAGTTATGATGTACTCGCACATGCATAGACTCACAAAACCATTACATAATCACACAATAAAACACATACCACACAACACACTGCACTACACCACACACATGAACACATACACTGCACTCACAACAAACTTAATGCACTATCATTGTTACATGCAAATAATCACCACTGTGTAATTAACTGATGATGATCACTATGACTGAATTTCCACCGTTTTCGCCAGATTTGAGACCCAATCCTTCACCGATGAAGTCACAAATTTAGTAGAAATGAATAAAACAATCAATGCAGAGCTATGTTCGTTCAAGTGAAAATATGAGTCCCTCCAAAATACACAGGGAACAGAATTTTCCCTGAGTGACCTACCATCCCCCAGCATGTCAGGGAGGTGTGCAAACACCTGGGCCATGCACTTGTAGTCGATGTAGGCTGAAAAGCGTTGAGGAGAGAAGGGGGCTAGGGGGTTGTCCTGCCCTGCCTCCCCTCGGCACCAGGCAGAGAACTCTTGGAGCCGGCAGTCCACGTACACCCCTTCTGCCTCCCAGGCTGGGCCGGCTGCAACCAGAATTTCATAGTTAGTTGCAAAGTGAGGTGACTGCAGGTGGAGATCTAAACAAATGTTAAAGAGTGATTATGATGACTCCACCTAATCAACACTGAGCTACGTTCATTCAAGTGAAAACGTGAATCCCCTTGAACACATTCAGGATTCAGAACTTTCCAGAGTGGCCTACCATCCTTCATGCATGTCAGGGAGGCGTGACTTTGTCGGTGGAGGATCAGGTCTCATGATCTCTGAGAACGGTGTGAATTCAATCATAAGTGATCACAGTGGTTTAATTACGCAGTGGCGATGTTTTTGCATGTAACAATGAAAGTGAATAAACTTTGTTGTGAGCGCTGTGTTCGTGTTTGTATGTGTGGTCTAGTGCAGTAATGGTCCTGTTTGTATGTGTGTGTTCTGATACGTGTATTCCATGGAACACCCGCCTCACCTCCCCCTCCCCCTTTCCACCAGCATCCTTTTTCAACTTTTCACAGTGCCCCACATGCCTCTATTTGCTGACCAAATAAATGAAAGACTTTTTTTCCTTTCCTTCATTTCTCTTCCCTCTTCACCTCTAAGTTTTTCATCATGTTGTTGATGATGGAGGTTGATTTTTTCCGCAATCCTTTTCTGGTCTATTTTCTATTCCCCCCCCCCCCCCCCCCCCCCCCCCCCCCCCCCCCCCCCCCCCCCCCCCCCCCCCCCCCCCTTCTTCTTTCCAATTTTGCTTCACTTGCACACAGTTCTCTATTTTATGTTCCTATTCATCAACAGTCTATCTGCATCAACTAATACATATTAATCAATTAATTAATCAAATCAATAATTAATACAGGTATCATTTTTTAGATTCATAACAATTTACACACCTCAAACACAACAGAGTTTTAAATCATGTGTAGATGGGACTATTTCAAACACTAAAACTGGATATGGGGTCAAATCATTTAAAGTGTATGAAAGCTGAAAGCGTGGTAAACATGAATAAATCCGAAAGGGTGTGAACACCTAAGAATTTACAGCATGGGCAAAAAATATATTTGAGGTGTGGAATCACAAAAAACAACAACAACAAAAAAAAACAACTGCTAGTTACTTAGAAGTGACATTCCCCAGGGAACCTTTGGCATTCCCCAGGGGTCTGTGCTGGGTCCAGTCCTTTTCATAATGTACACAACAACCCTGACAGAGATCATTAACAGCCATTTCTGTTCATCATGAAACGTTCGCTAATGACACTCAATTTGAACATTCTGACACGCTACGCAACTATGACAATCTTGTCAAAAATCTTCAAGGCTGTGTCTCTGATATCAAACAGTGGATGTCTACTAATAAACTGAAATTAAATGATAATAAAACAGAAGCTATCCGGTTTACAAAACACTCACAAGCTCAAGACCCCCATCTTCATCCGTCAATAGTCCTAGGCTCCACTGACATCTCATTATAACATTTGTTCTTGACCTTGGCTTCTATCTTGACTCTGATCTCACCCTGAAACACCACACAGCCAAAATATGCCAAGTATCCTTTCTCGAACTACGTCGCATCAACTCTATCAGACCTTTCCTTACAGAACAGGCCACGAAGATACTGGCGTCTTCCTGCATTCTGTCAAGACTAGATCATTATAACGCTTCTCCTTGGTGTACCAGCAGCCTTACTCCAGCCACTACAACTCAAAATTCAGCCTCTCACCTTATCTTCAAGGTGCCCAAAAAGCACCATACTTCGGATCTCTTGAAGAAATTACACTGGCTCAAAATCAAACACAGAATTCAGTATAAGTCGGCCTGTCTATGTTATAAGGTATCACAGGTGAAGCGCCTACCTATCTCTCTGATCGCTTCGAAATATATTTTCCTCCTACACGTCCCCTCCGTTCTTCCTCTGATGACCGAATTTTTTAAATTCCCTCATATAACCGACAGCGCACGGTTCTAGAGCATTCTCATTTTCTGCAGCAATACTCTAGAATTCACTACTTTTCCATCTACATCATGCCCCCTCCTTCCCGACTTTCAAGTCTGCACTTAAAATGTATCTGTTCAAAAGCCAGTTGCAGGATACCACCTGAAATATTACTAAATTACTACATGTCACTTGCACACTTTGTTCATCGGTCATATAGTGTGTTTATGTATGCAACATTATGTTCCAGTGTGTGTGTGTGTGTGTGTGTGTGTGTGTGTGTGTGTGTGTGTGTGTGTGTGCATGTGTGCGTGTGTGTGTGTATGTGTATGTGTGTGCGCGTACGAGTGTGCTGTGTGTGTGCACGCATGTGTTTGTGTGCGCACGAACGAGTGTGCTGTGTGTGTGCATGCGTGTGTGTGTGTGTGTGTGTGTGTATGTTTATGACTTGTGAACGCAGAATTTTGTTTGTGTGTGTGTGTGTGTGTGTGTGTGTGTGTGTGTGTGTGTGTGTGTGTGTGTTTCTGCTTATATTTTTTAGATGTTGAATTGTTAAAACTTGTAAAGCGCCCTGTAGCCTAAGTTGTTAGGAAGGCGCTATAGAAATTGTCCTCATTATTAAGTGAGGGAAAGGGTGACTCTATGGCTATGTAATACCCCTCACCTTTTTGTGACATGATTGTATAGGAAAACTTCTTCACTTTTTTCCTTATGTGATTGCATGGATAAGCCTCTTCATTTTTTTTTTTTTTTTGTGATTGTATGGATAAACCTCTTCATTTTTTTATGACTGTTTCAAAAAACCTCTTTACTTTTTATCTTCCTGATGTGAGTGTATCGAAAAAACTTCTTCACTTACTCCAGATAGGAAACCTTGACGGTTGCACCCAAATAAAAACATTATGGATCGTAACATCTTCTACAGAAAACACACTGGCAGTCTTACCCTTCTGCTCCCTCTCACATGGCATGAGTCAACAGCGGATAGCTCTGTTTTTCGGGGCCTGTGCCAAACTGCCACAGTCCATTTTCTTGATGGCCACTGTTCAAAAATGCCTTCGACTACAAAGGGGGCTGACAGAGCATCCGTTGAGAAGATGCAGGCTGTAAATTCTGGAACTGTGCCATTTTGCTTGGAGTATGTGGCGATGAGAGTGTCTGATGTACAAAGGAAAATGGAAAGGTTTTCAGGATTATGTGGACATCAAATCATCATAATACAACCACACAGTGAATGAATGAGTGACTGCAAAGGATTGTGTGAGTCAGTGAGTGATTGGAGTATGAGTTTGGATATATCTGCAAGTTTTGTCACTGCACGTGCCCCTTTGATATATATATATGTGTGTGTGTGTGTGTGTGTGTGTGTGTGTGTGTGTGTGTGTGTGTGTGTGTGTGTGTGTGTGTGTGTGTGCGCGCACGTGCGTGTGTGCGTGTGTGCATGTGGGCACTTGTGTTTGTGTAGTGGGTGTTTGTGTGCGCGCCCCATGTGTATGCCCATGCAAGTATGTGCATGTACTTGCTGTGTTCACTGAAATATTCCATAGCTCATTGTCAACATGACTGTCTGCCTCAATTAACAAGAATACAGGCTACACACACATGCAGTGCAAGAAAAGGGGAAATCCCTGACCTTCACTGTTCTAAAAATAGCATGATCCTGAAGGCTGAGACTTCGAAGTCTCAGGTGAAAAGCACCTCTGTAAATTGTATTTTTTCAGTAGTACCCATTGAAGTACTATGTAATCCACTGAGTTCTCCATCGGCCCAACTATCGTTGCCTGTTCATGAATAACACTCCAGATGAGTATGTGTAGACATGCATCTTCCAAATCCAGCGATAAAGTGCACAAGACACATCATGCCAATGATAGATGATATTCTTATAAACAAAATCAAGCAACAGTGTTCCCCAAGTTGGATCTGAATAGAGGCTATCACCAGCAAGAATTTGACGAAGAATAAAAGAACATGATAACTTTCTCTACACACACTTGATTACAAGCACCTGAATTTCAGTGTCACCAGTGCTGCTTAAATTTTAAAATATCACATTGCTGAAGAATTGGAAATTTCTGGATCCTTGAGTGCAAGTGATGATATTCTTATCTACAAAAGAATCAGAAGGAACATGGTGTAACATTAAAAAAAAAAAAGTTTTTCCAAGACTCAAAGAAAATAATCTCTCTTTGAACAAAGGCAAATGTGAATTCAATAAGGACAACATAAGAAAATGAAAGCAATCTACAAAATACCAATGCCTACCAATATCAAGGAAGTCAAAAGTTTTCTTGGTCTTACAAACTATGTCTCACACTTCATTCCAAACTGCGCAGCTGTCACTAAACCACTTCAAGACCTCACTCACAAGGACACAGATTGGAAACAGACCACAGAACATGGCAATGCACTGTAATCAAGGCTGACCAACAATGATGTCATAGCTTACAGCAATCCTAATCTGTCAGTAGAAGTAGACACTAGCCCATTCGGACTATGAGCTCTTCTACTGTTCTAGCACAATGAGATGAGAAAAACACAACCTATATGAGTATATCGTTGCCTATGCCAGTCGTGCATTGACAGATGCCAAGTCCAGATGTTAACAGGTTGAGAAGGCAGTCACTGTCGTATAGGCTTGCAAGCATTTTTATCTGTAATTCTTTGGTCTTCCTTCCACTGTCATATCAAGAACATTTTCAGCAACCCAACTTCATGACCATCAGCACATAGAGAACACTGGAATCTTCACCTTCAGTCTATGGTGTCACTGTATATTATCAACCGGTTGAATAGAATCCTGCAGACTTCTTCAGTCGACACTCAGCTGAGAAACCTGATATCAAGACAAGCCATGCATCTAAGCTTGCTGAAGAATGTATCAGTTTTCTTGTTGATCGTACTGTCCAAAAAGCAAGAAATTGAAAATGCAACAAATGATGATCCAATACTATAAGCCATTCAGTATACCATCAAAACAGGTGTATGGCAAACTCCATTAGACATCACAGTTGACACGTCTGCTTTCCAGATCTTAAAGACAGTCTGCAATGAATTGTTAACCTTCACTGTTCTAAAACTGAACCTGAACCTGAACCTGAACCTTAGTCAGCGAAGAACATTAAGTGATCTTGAGATGAACAGAGACTGCCATCCATAAAAGTCTTCAACAGCAAACAATAAAAATAGCACACGAAGGCTATCAAGGCATCATCAAAGCAAAGATAATTCTTCGCAAAAAGATATGGTTTCCACATGATTCGTCAACTGGAAGCCATGTTCAAGCACTGTCTAGCACTTTGGCAACAATCCCTGATCACTCCAAATTTCTTCCAGTTTTACCTTCAGTATTTACTTTAGTCGGTAAGGGGACGTTAGCAGTGTACTGACACTGATTCGACATGACGAACTGTTCATTGTCTATTCTAAAAACGAAAGTTCACTTGGTCACCAACGTAATCTAATGGTAGTTACTTTCGTCATTAAACAGTAAATAAGGGGTAGTCTTTGCTCCCATAAGGAAACCTAACACAGAGTAACTTTTATTCAAGACTGGCACAGCCTTTTAAACTTGAATAAAGTCAGACAAATACAAAGACGAACAATCTTTTCGTCATTAAGTTAGCATTCACATGACAGAATGGAATAAAAGTACACTCACGTCGTGTTCCATCGTGTTATTGCATGTGTAAGTTCCTCTTGCTTCACTAAACGATTCCACTTCTGATACCATGTCGAGTCATCCAAATGAACGTTGTACATGTATACACGTTAGCTCGGTGGCTTCCAGTGGCAGACGTTAGTTCTTGATAACGCAGCGAACATCCCCCTCCTTACTTTTCATTGGCTGATATTGTCAGAGCCAAAACTTGTAATCCACAAAGAACTATAACTCTTCACCTACTTGATAAAACTTGCACTGTACATGTAGATACAAGATACAAGAATACTTTCTTATCTCAATTCTGAGAAATTACAATCGTGCTGCTGACTAACTATACATTAGTGACATAAATAAACATGAAAAACAATTAACAAGAAACAAGTAGGGTGACTCAGCAACAATAAACAAGTAGGGTAACCCAACAACGACCCAACAAAATCAATTTAGATAAAATGTAAAACCTCATACCTGTAGATAACCCATAATAAACACACACACACACACACACACACACACACACACACACACACACACCACTTACTAATTTTCATAATTTCTAAAAACAGAAACAACACTGTCAGACCTAAATTCTGATTAAAAGAAGCATTAAAGTGTGATGATGATGATGATGATGATGATGCAAATAATAAATGATCAAGCAATAGTAAAACCCATTTGAGTAAACAACAATACTTTTTCAGTATCACATAATGGTCAAACTTGATTTCACAGAATTTTTAAATACATGTGCAATGGTAAATGATAGCAAACACACATAAAAGTAGTGAGATTACACACACACACACACACACACACACACACACGCGCGCGCGCGCGCGCGCGCGCGCACTCATACGCATGCACACACACATAATTATACTCACATGCATGCGCATACATACACACATGAATAAATAAATTAACATAAAAATAATAGAACAATCAGTAACAACCATAACCTAATCAAATCAAATTTTCATTGTTGCACACAAATGATGAAATACAGAATATAAAAAAAAGCAGTTAGTGTGAATAATTATGGCAAAGAACAGTAAAACACCTTTAGTAAACAACCATACCCCCCCCCCCCCCCCCCACACACACACACACACACACACACACACATGCCCTCACACACACCCAATATACATACACATTTATTCAATTACACACGCACATAGAAGCACATACACACATACATATATATGTATACGTCCCCCCCCCCCTTTGTCCCCCCCCCTCCCGCACACACACACACACACACACACACACACACACACACACACACACACACACACACACACACACACACACACACACAATATTATTCCTTGTTGAGAAGGGATATAGACATTGGAATAAAACTCTCTTTTGTTCTGACCAACTGGACCGTTGACATCCTGAACCGTCGGCCAGATGGCAGCAGTCCATAATTATGGGCCAGGACATGTGAGGAGTCTTTTGCAATTTCTCTTGCCTTTCGTACTGCATGCTTCTCATACAACTCACTCATGCTCGCTTGCCTTTCACCCACCACTTTCCCCCACACATTCACATCTTGTTCAGCACATTCTTTTTCACATTGAGCCCACCAAACCAGCACAAGAAGCCAAAGGTTATAACAGATTCAATAAACCATCTGTAAAACTGTGCAAGGATTTTTGAGTTTACATGGAGTGAGCACAGCTTTTGCAAACAGTAAACCCTGGACTGACATTTCTTATGAATGGCTGCAGTGTTGAAATCAAAAGTTAGTTTGTTGCCAATTACTGTGCCCAGGTATTTGTACTGAGACACCCTTTCCACTGTGCTGCTGGAGTGTTCGTAGAGGGCCTGGATGACTTGGACGAGCCTCTCTTCAGGCCTCAATAGCCAGCAGGTTCTTCCCGACCACAGTTGGAGTCAGGCAAGGGGTGTCTACAATCTCCAGTCCTTTTCAACATCTTTCTGGAGAGAATCATGCAAGAGACCCTCGAAGAACACCACACATCCATCAGCATTGGCGGCAGGCCGGTCTTCAACCTTCATTTCGCAGACGATATCGACCTCATGGGGGGAAGCAACACCGAGCTCCAGGATCTCACAAACACTCTTGTCACAAGAGCAAGTGCCTACAGCATGGAGGTCAGCACAGAAAAGTCAAAGGTCATGGTCAACAGCACGACTAACAGCAGTGCCAACATAACCATGAATGGTGAGCCCCTGGGAAGAAGTGATCAGCTTCAGGTACTTGGAAGCAACCCTGTCCCGAAGATGGCACCTGCACAGCAGAAATCCGAATTAGGATCAACTACACATCAGCAGCGATGGCCAGACTGAACAGAGTGTGGAAGAGCAATATCAAATTCCACATGAAAATTTCCGGCTCTACAAGTCACTAGTGGTCTCAGTCCTCTTATATGGTTGCGAGACATGGACACTGATGGCCGAAACAGAAAGAAGAATCCAGGTGTTTGAGACCATGTGCCTGAGAAAAAAACTACTCTGCATCTCATACAAAGAATACAAGACCAATGATTATGTGCGGAACCTAACCTAGCTGAGCCCCACAAACCACTTCTGGCAACTGTCAAATGACGGAAGATGGCATGGTTTGGCCACGTCATTTCATCACAGCACCCTCTCCCAAAACCATCCTTCAAGGTACCGTTGAAGGAGGGCGTAGACGAGGATGGGCAGAGAAAGAGCTGGTCCGACAATTTAAAGGACTGGACCAAACTGACCATGCCAGATCTCCTCAAGACAGCCACCAACAGAAGAGCCTGGAGAGAAATGGCGGCTGCCTCATCACGTCACCCTAACGACCCCAGCGGTCAGGGGAATGACTGACTGACTGACCATTTCCACAGTTTGACCATCAATTACAAGGTCTGCAATGGGGGATGGGGCTCTACGGAAATGTATCACCAATTCTTTTGTTTTGCTGACATTTAACTTCAGAAAGTTTTCAGAACACCAAGCCGTAAATGTAGCGACAGCATCAAAATAGGTAGTGTCTAAGTCAGATAGATCAAGGATGGCTGTCATCAGAATACTTAATAACCAGCGTTGTTGTGTTGAGCCTCTGCGGTCGTTGGTATAAGTAGTGAAGAGCACAGGTGAAAGCACAGTGCCTTGGGGTAAACCAGTGGATGTTGAATGTGGGGAAGACAGAGTTCCCTAGTAACATACTGATTGAGATTTCCTGACAAGAAAGCTCATAATCCAAACTTGGGGAAACCTGAAGAGCGAGTAGTTTCTGTGCAATGAGGTGAGGTTGTATTGTGTTGAATGCTGAAGAGAAATCAATGAAGAGTATTCTGACAAAAGAATTTAGTGTGTTTAGATGTGTGTAAGCATTGCTGAGTAATGTGATGGTTGCATCTTATATGCAGACTGGAAAGGATCCAGTTGATGCTGTGTTTGTGAAAGCAGTTTCGAAAGAATGATGCGCTCAAAACATTTCATAACAATGCTAGTGAGAGCTACAGGCCCTATAATCATTCAGCTGGGACAGTTTTCTTGACTTGGCCGATCCACCATTATATTATATTCTCTATTACACTCAAAGCTGCACCTGGCTTTTGTCGTCAGATCAGCCAGCACCAAAACATATTCATCGCACAGACTATCCCTTGACCCCAGTACCATACATGACTGTGAGGCAGATCTCATGTTCGTTTCTTTATATATGCAAACACGATCCAAATGGCCTTTTATTTACTTGTCGTCTGCTAGACTTTTCACTCCAAAATCCTTGTGCTATGGCGTAGAAACACTTTCTGATTCCTTTCCTTTTTACTTTTTCTTTTTTGTTTTGGAGACATTTGGGATTGAATTAATTCACTGACCCTAAATTCCAGGACAAAATCATCTTTTTCATATTAAAAGGTTTTTGTTGTTGTTTTTGTTGTTGTTTTTGTCGTTGTTGTTGTTGTTTTTTTGGTTTTTATTTGTTTTTTTTTTTTTTGTTTTTTGTTTTTAAGAGCCTGCACAATTTATATGTGTTTAAACTTCGTTGTTTCTACTATATAACAATATAATATAAAATTCAGCTGGGTCAGAAATAGGCATGAGGCCTTTAGCTGATCTTTTGATCAGACACTAAAACTGCTTAACTAAAAAGCTATCCTAAACGATCTTTTGATCGTTCATCCTGATTCTATTACTTGTGACTTGTGACTTCAGGCAGTAATTTCTTATGTGGTCTAAGTGGGTGGCTATAAGTCAAATCAAGTCAAGTCAAAATTTTATTTCCAAAGTCAAGTCAAAATTTTATTTCCAGATGGAACATTGAATAAGCAGAGAAATTGCTTTTTTTTTTTTTTTTTTTTTTTTACATCAAGCTAAGATTGCAGGAGTACATTTGTTCCTTGAAGGTGCTATCTAGATGATTCTTGAAACTGTTCAGAGTTTCTGCATTCACAATCTTGGTGTCGAGGGAGTTCCCACGTGTCAGCTACCCTGTTGACGAAAAAGTTTTGTCTGATGTTGAATTTACTTTAGTTTTTCATTAGTTTTAAATTGTGACCTCTAGTTGGTCCCTGGCTGTTGAGTATGAAGGGGGAGGCACAATTGTAGAGTCCATGTGTATATTTATATACCTCTATTAAGTCTCTGATACTCCTGTAACTCATACTGGGTAATTTCATAGCCTTCAGTCTGTCTTCATACTCAAGATGACCCAAACCAGGGACACACTTTGTGGCTCCACAGAGCACTCCTTCAATTAACCTTTTGTCTTTTTCTAGATGTGGGCT